>CABFWB010001610.1:62379-78370 GCA_902151455.1 Timema bartmani
TCTTATGTGGAGTGGTGATGATACAATGTACATTATTCCGTTCAGAAATCTTACGAGTTTATAGAAAGAGAGAGAAAGTCTGTGCGGTGCGCCGTACCATTTATTCAAAGTTATTGTCTATAAAAGGAGCTGAATTTAATTGTTTAAGAAACTATAAACTTTTTTGAAATCATTGAACCTTTGCTCTCAAATTGCAAAGTAGGCTACTCATTGAATTTTAAAAACCTTTCACGCATGGTTTGCTAGTGAAGAATACCATGCTATGAAACAATTGTGGAGATCTTTCATTTTTCTGGCATAGAGCATGGTATCCATTTTTGCAACCAATAAAAGCTGGGGCATTATCTTTTGTGATAACCACAAGCTTTTGTATGGGATATTTCTAGAAGGAATAAATGTTAAGAGCTAGGAGTAAATTTCCTCACTTCTAGCGTGACCTTTCAAGGGAATAATTTTATAAAGCTCTTCTTTTACAAAATCACTGAAAAATAATCTTTGAAATACGGTTATCTGAGACGTATCACTTATATCCATAAACTCATCAGTAGAATTGAACACTTATTCAAGTTAAATTCAACCCTGGAGTAACCTCACCACACATAATTTTAACTCATATATTCATGATGTTAGCAGAAACCTTAGTAGGTTCTATTGTGGACATTATGTTAAATTTTTTTAAAAGCTGTTACATAGTGCTTTTCCAGCCTCTAAAAGTGCTTCTTTATCAATTCACCATGTTCATAATCATAAGTTTTTTTTGTTTTTTAAAGAAATAATATGGGTGGAATATGCGGTGAAAAAGAAGAGTGGCAGTTTTTAATTTTATCCATACTTTTTTGTGAAAATTGATCAATTTTCACTTGACTGATTTTTAATTTTCTTTCGCTCTATTTAAAACCCTATTTCAATAGAACTATTTGCAAATGGTTGAATGTATTTTTTATAATCTTGTTCAACGTACCTTTCCCATTTTTTTTCTGGTTCTTAAACTATTTTTAAGTTCCTTTTTTGTTTTCGGTTCGATTCCCTTGTGCTGGCTGAACTTGAGTCAACAAATGTGAACAGTCATTTATCAAAAACGATTAAGGCATAGAACGTTAAAAAAGATCAGAAAACTATTTCATACTAATTCAATGTAATTATATGAAATTTTCTTTTAACATTTCATTTAATAAATTATTTTTGTCCTGTATTTATGATCATAAAATAGAATTGCCAAATAACAAGTCTACTATTTATAATCATAAAATAGAATTGCCAAATAATAATATATTTTTCTGAACATCATTTATCCCCAATTCTACTCGCAGGAACCCAGTATGCATGACTTAAATTTGGTAGTCCACCAAATCTATAAGAAACACTGCTTTAGGCTGATATATTTTAACCTCTTCGTAGATTTGCAATCTTAATAAATAGGCTTAATATTATAATATAGTTGCAGAAAAACATATTGGTGAGCTGGAAAAACTGGAAAGATAGGGAATTTTTAAATATAGTTTTGGCTGGACACCTTGAAAATAGAACATGACCTTTTCCATATTAGTGCTTCTTAATTCATCTATAAAGCCTATAACCTGATCTAGTAGTAAGACACGGTGCAAAAAATATTTTTTTTAGTAGAAATTCATTAGACATAACTAAACTGTTCGAATTGCATTTATATATTCATACCACGACCATATTTCTTGGTGTTACTACTAGAATATACCATTTGAAATTTTATTAATGGTTTTGGAAAACTGTCTTACTTTCTAATATATTTTGGAAATCCATATAAATCTGTGTTTGAACTTATATTTTGGATTGTGCTTGAATTTTAGTATTATGTCTTATCACCCCTAGAAGTTATTATTTGGAACTGTTTTGTGTGGATCAATATAGGTTTAACAGCTAATATCTTGTCCAATACCTACTTTTGATAGATCTAAAAGCTCTTCTTGTTCCACCAGATGTTGAACTTATATTGTAATTTGTTTCACAAGCCTGCATATTTTTAGGTCTATCTAAGGAAACTGGACCAGTCCTTGTTCAAAAGACTGCCTTCTGTGATGCTCACACTCCAGCCGATGCTGACTCCCGGCCTCGGGTGGCCACTGCCAATAAGCATCAACAACTTCTCACAAATTCTAGCCATAACCCTCTGGAGACCGACTTAACCAGGGAAGATTTGAGACAAAAAATGAAAAAGGCTCGCCGCATTCTTGCCAAAAAACGTTCAACGCTTCCTATAATATCTATTCCTACCATTCCACCTGAAAGGTAGGATTAGTTTTTCTTAATTTTATGTGATATTCATTTAATACATGGACAACATATTTTTAGAATATATGTTTTAAATTACTATTTACAAAATATCTTCTGTGTTTAAACTACACATGTTAGTTCATTTGACATAGTCAATATATATTTTCCTATAATTTACATCAGAAATTAAATTTAGATATTAATATTATTTAATAACGTACCCAAACCAAAACTTTAGGTTTTAGACTTCATATAGGCAAATTGAATGTCTAATTTATCAACAATCTTTCATAACATGTATAGGTCTACATTATATTATCATCTTTGTTGTTATTTATAATTATCACTGCGTCTTACTACCTGTTCAGTTTATATGAATGTATAATAATTACTCTTATGAGGTAGAGATGAGAAAGTAAGCATTATAGAGATAGTCTTCCTGCCTCAGTATATATGACCAGGATTCAAACCCTGATTTCCCAATCTTCAGCTGGTCAATCTAACACAAGAGGGACGCCTAAGATCATTTGGACACTGAAGCGGGTATCCGAGTTCCTTTTTCAATATTTAAAAATCCATGCTTTTAACCCAAACATTCACTAAGCATTTGCTAAAGGAAAGAATACTAATATATAGATAGATACATTTATTATATATATAACAAATATATATATATAATTTATTTACATAAAATATAAATAACCTCCTTGAGTAATTTACAAATCTACATCCAATATTAATTAGTGGGACTAGAAACTAATTTTTCCACTTCTTACCTTACTAACAGGACCATTGCATTACTTAATGAAATATGAGAAGATCTTAATGCCCTAGTTCATTTATATTTTATAAAAACAAAAACCACTTCTTTTAAAAAGGATGTACACTTTGTACAGCTTAGTGGAATCAAACAAGATGTAGTTTTTAACTTTCAAGTTAAAAACTTTGTTTATAAAATGAAAATAAAAAATTATCAATTTTTATACACTTACATCTTACACTTATCTTACTCTTAATATTCTCTTACTCACCCACCTACCCACTCACTAACTCACCTCCATACTCACTCACTAACTCACCCCCTACCCACTCACTAACTCACCCCCCTACCCACTCACTAATTCAGCCCCATAGTACCCACTCAATAACTTACCCCTTTACCCACTTACTGACTCACCAACCTATACTCCAATGTTCTTACTAATGGGCATAACTGACAGCTAGAAAAAGTTATTAGATTTACTTTCACGAAAACCTCCTTTTGCTTTTTGAGGTATTTTTTTTATATTTGGAAGAAGGTACAGGAAAGGTGGATATAAACATATAAAAGGAAACAAACACAATATGGCCTTTACAATGAAAATAATAGCACACTTCACACTTTCCATTGCTGCCACTGGACAAAGAAATAATGGCTGGTTCTTGAAGAAAATCTATCATCACTGCCCATTTCCTTGACTTAGGTTTCATTTTATCAGAATGCAACAGAAAGGAGTATGAAAGGTGCAATGCATTTTCCTAAAATAGGAAACCAATAAACACAAAAGTGAGAAAAAAGAAATGGGGTAAAGAATTATAGGACATTTAGATTGGACCATATAAAAGATAAACACGAAGGCCAAACATAGGAAATGAACATTAGTTGCAAGTATCTATATTAATAAAAGTCTAATGGTGTCTGTAAATTTGTTAAAATTGTTGAGTACCGATTCAAGAGGTGTGCAAATTTTTCGATCTTGAAAATTTATAAAAAACAAAACAAAAAAAACTTGGCATATTTAATCATTTTAAATCATTGACATGTTATTTGTATTTAAATAGCAAGGAGAACCTAGAATATAAATTCAAATATACAAAGAGAAATTGAAGATTGTAATACAGTGACTTGTGTGGTTTGTTTGATTTATATTCATATTAGTTAAAAATGGTTTTTTTAGTAAATGAAAATTTTACGGCTAGTGTTAAATATATTTATTATTACTTTAATTATAATTCTCATACAAACTGATCATTACTCTAATTAAAATATAGCTAACACTGCAGATTAACAAATGATATAACCTTATAACTAAACTAATGTTTGATTGTTGGTTTGTGTATCTCTAATACTAAACATGACCTATGTGATGGTAACCACCCAGCAGCAACAATATTGAATGTAAATATAATCTATGCAACAATTTTAATGAGCTCATACCAAGGGAATTTTTGTTCATACGAAAAATCAATTTGTTCTCTGTATATTCTGTCATCCTTTTTATTTTAAGACTGAGGCTGTTCTCAGTTAAACTAGCATTCTCAGTTACTGTTATTAAGTCACAAGGTCAAACTTTGGATAGGGTGGGTATTTATATGTCCAAGCCAGTTTTCAGACATGAGCACTTGTACGTGGCCTTTACTGGTGTGCAAAGTTCAACAGACATAGGGGTTAAAGTCGTTGAAGGATCAAATCAAGGGGCACTGATATCAAAAAACCCTGCAGTGCTCACAAAAAAATATAGTACCGTATATAAATAAATTTTGTAATTTATTTATTAAAATTAAAATTAATTAAGTTAATTTGTAATTTATACACTCTTAATATAATTGACAGAAATATACTTTTATAACAAGCTAGCCCAACCTAACAAACCTAACCAATCATACATCTACAAATTGAAGGTTCAGTTTTGTTAGCTTGGGGAATATTGACATCAGCTTGTCGTATACAGGATTAAATCTAGTATAATATATCTCTTTAAGCAAAACCAATGTCCATGTTTTTGCTGCATATGGGCTGGTGTCCTCTTCTTATTAGATCCTCTCTACTCCCACCCTTCGCCACAATCACCCTTCCAAGCTATTTTACATTCTGTAATTTTCTCACCTCTACTATATCCAACTTTATAAATTTACTCCTCTTTATGTCATTACCATCACTTCACACCTCACCATGATAAATTTCACTCCACACTCTTTCACTTCCTCATTCCATTCCTGTAGCTGTTCTTGTACTTACTCTTCCTTCTCCCCCCATACCATCAAGTCATCAACAAACATCATGGCTTTTATTCTTTCCTCGCCGAGTTTTCTTGTCACTTTATTCATTACCATTTCCATTACTCTTACATTTAAATGAGTGTATGAATGAGCGAGTGAATGTTTTTATTCTTATTTGAATATTCCTTTATTAAATTGTATTTCAATAAATGTAATAGTGTATGTTATATTCAACACTGGTTAAGTGGAAGAGAAGGCTAACACCTTATCTTCGCCAGATAAATAAAGGCTATTATTATTATTATTATTATTATTATTATTATTGTTGTTGTTGTTGTTGTTGTTGTTGTTGTTATTGTTGTTATTATTGTAATAAAAAGCACTCAATTTTTTAATTTTGAGCCAGTACGTCTACCCTTTCTCCATCTTAAAACGACTAATGCTATCCTCATAAATGCTCTTGGCTCTCAATACAACTCCTCTTGTCACTTCAACCTCCTCCATTGTTTTCCTAACTTTATTTCTAGTCAATCCACACTATCATATGCGTACTCCAAAATCATAAATACCACTACCATGCCCTTCCCAAATTTGTACCTCCTTTCTATCACCTGTCATTTAGCGAAGATCAAGTCTATTATATACCTCTGTTACCTAAATCCTTGCAATTCCTTTCGCCACCTTCCTTTATTCTCTTTCCTATTATCTTTTATAGTTCTTATATTTTTTTTTTTCAGTGGCACATCAGCGTTGATACCTCATAATTTGTACAATACCTTCCATTAATTTTATTTCTTATTATCTTTTCCAGTATCTTCTTATACATTTATGTACGGTGACACATCAGCGTTATTCCCTAATAATTCTCACGCCTCTTCCTGTCACCTTAAGTGAAAATCGGTAATATAATTCCCTATTTCCAGTCTTCCACACTAACTTATTCTCCTTCTCTATCACTCCTAGAACCCTGTATCACCAATGTATTCCCGCTTCTCTTGCAACTCTTATGGTTTTCACACTCAATATGTCCACACCCAGTGATTTTCCTTGTTTCATACTCTCTTTAATACATCCTCCACATATTTCCATCTGGTTCTCATTTCCTCCTCTTCTCCTATTTCTGCACGCTCCTGTGTTTTACTCTCGTCTTGTTCCTCTTACTGGTTGAACATTTTCTCAAAATATCTCATTCATAATTATTTTTCTTCTTTTCCTCTCTTCATCATTTTGCCTTCTTCATCTATCATTATAATTTCATGTATTCTCTCTTACTTTCTGTTTCTTACCTAGCTATGTAAAACCTTCTTACTTACTTCCTTCCACAACACTTTCCAGTATTTCTGCCCTTTTTGCAGCTAATCCTTCTTGACTTTTCCTACTTGTTGCTTTGTTCTTTTCTTCTCCCTCTATTCTTCCTCTCTTTCCTCATTCTTATTTTTAAAACACTTTCTGAATGCCTTATTCTTCTCATCCATTGCTGTCGTTCTACCATGGTGTCTCCATCCACTTCCTCCTATCACTTGTCTTCCCACATACCTCCTCTGCACCAATCTTTTCTTAAACCTTTCTCATTTCACCACTACATTTTTTTATATATTCATTGGTCACTAAGCTTCTTGCCTTTCTTATATATTATTCTCTTTCCTCTTCATATTTCAGCCTGCACACCCTTATTTTTCTTTATTGTTTTGCTACTTTTTTCCTATATTCCCATCCCTATATGTCTGCCAACAGCAACATTTGGTCACTATATAAGAAAACACTTGTCATTACCTATATGTTTACAGTTTACCTTTTAATTTCTTTATCCATGAAGAAGTAGTCTATCACTGACTGACCTTTGTTCTCCTGTATCTTGTGATTTTATGGATTTTTTTTTCTTATACCAGCTGTTTGCCACTTTAATTCTATATATTTCACATAACTCCAACAGCCTTCTACCTTACTCGTTTTTTTTTCTCCCTATATTTTGTACCCTAACACGTCCTCAAACCTTCCTTTCTCTTTTCTTTTCCTACTTTGGCCTAAAATCACCCAATACTAACTGCCACTTATTTTCCTTGACTTTCTAAATCATCCCAAAATTTGTCCCTTTTTTTTTCTGCTGGGCATCCCATTTGTGGTGCAAACACTTGTATCAACTCCATCTTTCTTCTTCTATCCATTATTGCCATCTTTATTATACGGTCACTAATCCCTACCACCTCCACCTGCAGCCATTTGTTCACTACAAATCTTACTCCGTTTCTCCTCCATCATTGTTTCCCATCCAATGCCAAATGTAGCCATTCCTTATTACCCTCATGCTGCTCCATCTCCACCGGGTCTCAGTCAAACCCAGGACATCCACTCTCCTCTCCTCTCCTTTCCTCCATCATGTCACCAATCTCCTGCACTCTTCCAATCACTGATTGTGCTAATGTTCAGTGTCCCTATTCATATCTTAGGGTTGTCAAAAAAATTCTCCAATCGGGCATTTTAATTTACTTTCTCAAGTACTTTTGTTTGTTATTCCCACAGGCTTACTAAGTATGTGGTGGCAGACACCAGAGTAGTGGGGCTGCCGCTTATATGTCTTCAAATATACCTTCCAGGCAATAATAGATTAAATTTTTAAAATATTATTTGATGTTTATTTAAATATTTACTATTTAGAATTCTTATTAATTTTTCTCTGTCATTTCAGAATTCAAGAAATTGCATCTTTAGTGAATATTCCAAAAAAGAGTCAATTCATACAACGATTGATAGCATACTGGACATTGAAACGACAGTTTAGAAATGGTGTGCCTCTTTTACGTCGTCTACAAAGTTCTCACTTGTCTCGAAGAGATGAATCTCAACCTCAACAAGAAGTGGTATGTAATATCATAGTTAGAATATTCGGTCTTTACTACATGCTTAGAAATAATTATGTATTCATAGAAACAGAGGATTTAAATGTTCATTAACACAATGGTTATTATTGCATATAAAATGGAAGTTTTTTTTTAGATTCTCATGTTATTAACTTACCATAAATATATATTTGGAAGAGGAAGTACAGGAACAGCTAACGGAATGTAATGAGGAAGAGAAAGAGATTGAAAGGAAATTTAGCATGGCGAAGTGAGAAGGGGTGATAATGACAAGGAAGAGGATAAGGCCTAGTAGAGCTGTACAGTTTGATGGAGTATGGCTGAGAAATGTACACAGTTTAAAATATCTTGCAAAAGTGATTAAGGTGAAGGGTGGGGGTATAGAGGATCTAAAAAGAATAAGGCACCAGGGGGAGTTATTCTATAGGTGTGTAAGAGACTTGCAGCTATGGAGAAGAGAAGTTCCCTCTAAGTGTAAGGGCTTTATCATATACCCATAGTCACATACACAGTAAAAACATGGACATTGAATGTAAGAAAGACTAGGAAAGTGAAGGCCATGGGAATGATATTTGTGAGGAGCATGTTAACTGTCACGAGGAGGAACCTGATTAGGAATGAAGTTATCTGGGGAAGAATGGGAGTACATAAGATAGTAGAGGAAGCAATGCTGATATGCTTTGGTCATGTAATGAGGTTGGAAAAGGATAGAATACCAAAGAGAATGATCGAGATAAAGTGTATAAGAAAAAGACGTCAAGGGAGGTTAAGAAAGAGATGAGAGGAGCAGATAACAGAAAGTGTGCAACTGGAAGAAAAAGAATGGTGGAAGAATAGAGGAAGATTGAGACATTCTACTAAACAGATCCGGTCACAGGCTGGAAACAGTTGATGATAATGAAATATATATTTTAAAAATGTCCACATATCAACATATTTTATTTTAAAATATGATTTCTTCAGCTTATATACATAGGCATACAAAAACACATTTTATTACAGTTTATATGTTATATAATTGTTGGCTGTCATTGATAAAAATCCTTATTTTTCCCACATTCTTTGTTTTCAAATGATTAAACTACATTGGTGGTTAAAATAAAGCTTTACATTGCTATCAAAAGACTACAGGGGGATCTGTGTGTCTTTGGACATTTTAACGCATTTACTTAAATTATCCATCACAGTGAAGCAAAGGGAACAAATGGAAGATACTCTTGCCACTATTCCTTGTCCCTGAATAATTAACTTATTGCAGCACAAGAGCTCTTCAAATTTTGAATCAGATCCCCCTGCCCATGGTTTTGTTTGTTTGGAAAATTTGACCAACTTGGGTGTCACTGCTTGTTGTTTGCACATGTAACTCATTTTAATTTGTTTAAATAGGTATATTTAATTGTAGGCTTGGTTTTGAAAGGAAAAAAAATCCTACCTCTAGTTTTATTTCTCAGGAACTTAAGAACATCCCAAAATACAACTCAGTGATAGGTGCTAGATATTGAATATTTCTTCATTTGTGATATCACCCTTCAAGCTTTGCATTGATACCAGACATATGGTGATTTGGGCGTCTTTGGAGATTTTGACGCATTTGCTTAAACCATTCGTCACAATGAAGCAAAGAGAACAAAGGGACAATACTCTTACCACTATTCTTTGTCCCTGAGTAGTTAATTTACTGTAGCATTAGAGCTCTTCAAGTTAGAGCCAAGGCTGTTTAAATATTTTTGGTTGAACTGCAATCTTTAATCACACTAATGTTTAATATAGTCAATTACATCAATAATTAATTTTTGTCTTTCATTGTGTATCTATAATATGTTTCTTTTGATAACTAATTGGATATGTTATTATACAAAAAAATTGTTAAGGATTTTAACAGGGGGGAGTTTCCGAGTCATTTATATTGTCCAAGTATTTTTTTAATATGTTAATTTCAATTTTTTAATTGTTTCATTCTAAAATAATATATTAATTTTAGCGTAACTGATGATCAGTGAAATGTTTGATATCCCAAATGGTCTCTCTTCTTACTCTTAATATAAAGCTCAGTTTAAGTATATGCTTGCTTGAACATAAATTCTTAGATTTCTTTTGTTCCCATTTGATATTTGGTACCATTGTCTACTCTGATTAATAAATACCATAATGTATAGTAAAAATTTCCATAGACAATAACTGTCATTAGTTAAGCCCATTAAATAATTAAAGTTATAAATTTATTAAAAATGTAATAGCAATCCATCCTTCAGCCTAATCAATTCCTTGCTGACCCTAGTGTCTACAATCTCATACGTGCTAGTTATTTGACTTTTAAATAAAATTTCAATACCTATCATTTATATTATTACTGATCACAGTAGATAAAGTGAATGCAAATTCATACATACATACACACACATTTACATTCTAACTTATTATCGTTCTCTCACCTCCTGTTTCTTACCTGTATGTATTTCACCTTCTTACTTCCTTCCACATCCCTTTCCAGCATCTTAGTCCATTTTTGCATTCAATCCTTCATTGCTTCCTCTACCACACACTTTGCTCTTCTCATTTTTTCCTCATAACTCTTCCTCTGTTTCCTTATTCCAATTCTTAATTTTTTTTCTGAATGCTGTGTTCATCTTCTCTACTGCATCCTTCACTTTCTCATTCCACCATGGTGTTTCCGTTCACTTCCTCTTATCACTTATACTGTCACATAACTCCTCTGCAGCTCCCACCAAACATTTATTAAACCTTTCCCATTCCACATCTACACTTTGCATCTCATTCTTGAGCTTTAAGCTTCTAGTCTTACTTAGATACAGCCATCTTACCACTTCATTTTTAGGCCTACATGCCCTGGTTTTTCTTTCTTGTTTTATTTCTTTTCTCCTACATTCCAACTCTTTATGTATGCCACCAGCAACCTGTGGTCACTATGCCGAGTGTTTATTTGAAAACTTTACCAAAATATCTCAAACAACGCAATGCAGAAAAAAATGTTTAAAACAAAAGTTGTTTGGTTCTGAGGGTGAAGTACGGTGGTAAGTCTGGTATGACCTTGGGTGGTGTTGCTAAAATGATGTTACGGTCACTTTAATTCTTTTAAATGAGACGCCTTTTTTTTATTACATGTTCCTGTAGATCATGCTGTGCCATTTTCAAAATGGTTGTTTTAATCTTTTTAAAGTAAAAGCTATCATGAGAAATGAGCCTCACAAGTTTCTGAGTCGCCAGCACCAGGCACCGCATTAGAATTCGGCCTATTCAAACAAAATATAATTTTTAACTATTACTTAACCGTCTACATTCATTATATCTTAGAACATTAGAACATGAAAACTAATTATTGGCCTTTTTATATGAATTAATAAAAACAGTTTTTTCTGTATTCTTTGGTGAAATAAAGATGCTTTGGAAAAATTTTAAATACTTAAAAACTGTTAATTTTTTATTTCTTTGAATGTGGTAGTTTTTTAAAATAGAATAATATTTAGATAACCTACATGATGCATATAACATAGAAATAATCTAGGTACTCAGTGTAGTATGCATTGAATGATTTGTTTTATTACCTTGGTCAAAGATTTTTTTTAAACAATGCAGCTGTGTTAAGTTTGTACTTTCTTGACAAGCTAAAGATCCTTAAGTGCATTACCTTAGTGCTTATTAAACAAGGACAAATGTACACAAATATTTTTAGTGTTGTATTATTTAACAATGTACAGAGCCCTGCGTTTGTGGAGATCGCGATAGTTCGCAAATGCTAGATATGTCATTTTTTCTTTCAGATGTTCACATTTCAGGTTACCCTGATTGCAAATATATGCTCAGAATTGTCGCGATAATTCGCGAAATTGGCGTTTTAGCGCGATAATCGCGATTTAGTCGCGATTTTCGGCATTCGGCATGATGCAGTTTGGTGATGTTGAGTAGTTATTTTGTATTTTTCTAGCCTAAATTGAGATTTAAAAATATAGTCACAATTTTTGTGATGTAACAAGATGATTTTTGTGTAATATTTTGTCTTTGTGACTTGTACATACTTTTCCCGGACCAGCTTCCGCTAAATCAATCTTTTTTAATAATTTGACAGCACATTTTTTTGCGGACTAGTGTTTTTTACCGTTTTGTCCAAACAAAATGTAATTTTTGGTTTTCACTTCAATATGTTTAGTTTACCTGTTTCAAACATTGTCCTGGAAGTCTAGTTTTAACCCAACAAAGTCACCTTAATCACGAAAGTTTGGTAAAAACCACTTTTTTAACGCTTTTGTCTTAATTCGATAATTTCGTCGCAAAAATAGGATTTTTGTAATTCACCTCTTATTCACCGCTTTTGGGAAACTTAAAAACGAAATTGGGCTTTTTTATTCACCATAAAAGCAGGGCTCTGACAATGTATAATCCATAATCATTCCCACTCTAAAATTTTCATAACTAACACAATCACTCCAGCAGAATGTTCCACATGTCCAGCAGATGTGTTTGTTTTGATTCATTATGTGACTTCCCATTGAAAAAATTATATGCATTAAAGTTTCCCTCAATTTATAATGCCTTTAAGTTTCACTCAAAAAATGCATTGACTTCTTTTTAAGGATATTTTATAATATTAGAAAAATTAGTAAAAATTCCTAGATATTTTTGCCATTTTTACTATGAAATTTAACTGTGAAAAATCAAGTATTTCTTCCACTCAAATGTTTATTGTTTAGAGTCCCTCAATTACTAAGCTTAGGTGGATTAGAATTCTTCAAATACTAGAAAGTTTAGTTTGTTTAGAATTATTCAAATATTAGTAAGCTTATTTTGTTTAGAATTCTTCAAATACATGTAAGCCTAATTTGTTTAGAATTCTTCAAATACTTGTAAGCTTAGTTTGTCTAGAATTCTTCAAATACTAGAAAACGTTTGTTTAGAATTCTTTAAATACTAGGAAGCTTGGTTTGTTTAAAATTCTTCAATTACTAGCAAGCTTAGTTTATTAAAATTCTTCAAATACTAGTAAGCTTATTTTAGTTATAATTTTTCTGATACATACAATGAGCTTAGTTTGTTTGGAATTTTTCTAATACAATAAGCTTAGTTTGGTTAGAATTTTTCTTATACAATGAGTTTAATTAATTAAACTCTTCAAATACTAGTAAGCTTAGCTTATTTGTTAACTCACTTTGCTAGTTTTGCCCAGCCTATTTATACTAGCGGCTCACGTATGGGTAGTATTGGTCCCAAAATCCCCAACTATAAGAGTGGTTGAATGTGAAATATTTGCAGTTTATAAACTAAGAATCTATAGTTACTTTTTGAATTAGCATTGCTGATATTGCTATATTTGTCACCAGGGAGATCTGTATCGTCAGCTCAAATATTGGCAGTGTCTGCGACAAGATCTTGAGAGGGCACGTCTACTTTGTGAGTTAGTTCGCAAGAGAGAAAAATTAAAAAATGAAATGTTAAAAATGTGAGTATTGCCTTAAATTAGTGAGTGTAGGTAACATTTTATCACAGCCAATTTCATAAAATAAAATAGTTAAAAAACTAAATAATATGCCTAACACAAAAGGATTCTTAATACCTTGGACTTCCTGAAAATTCTCTTCACAAAGTAATATGTTCATCTGTTAGTTCAATTAAGTTAACTTAATATTCTAGACATACTTTAATTAACGTAATCATAAACTGTTTCCAGCCTCTGGCCAGGTCAGTTTAATAAAATGCCTTCATCTTCCTCTATCCTTCCATCATTCTTCCTACTTTAATCGCCTCTGTTCTTCTTCTCTCACTTGCACACTTTCTTTTATCTGCTCTTTCCATCTCTTTCTTGGTCTCCCTTGCAGTCTTTTTCTTTTCCATCCCCCTTTTATGACCATGCTATCTCATGTACTCCCACTCTTTCATGAATAACTTTATTCCCATGGCCTCCACATTCTTATTCTCGCTTATATTCAATGTCCATGTTTCTGATGCATATTTTACTATGTGTACAAAGTACGCCCTATAACACATTTTATTCTATATAGCTGGTCTCTTACACACATATAGAACAACTACCCATGCTGTCCTCTTCTTATTAGATCTTCTCTACGCTCACCCTTTGCCTAAATCACTCTTCCCAGATATATAACATTATCACTATGTACCTGTATCAACTCTACTCCATCCAACTTTATAACTTTGCTAGGCCTTGATATTCTTCCTTGTCATTACCATGACTTCACACTCTCAACACAACTCATTATATCTTTATAAATACTCTTCACTCTCATAACAAGTCCTATTACCACTCCAGCCTCCTCCATCGCTTTCCAGACTTTATTTCTTCTATCCACAAATCATATTGCTTCTCCACATCCATAAATACCATTACCAAGTCCTTCTCAAATCCATACCGGTTTTCTATCACATTTCGTATAGTGAAAATAAAGTTTACTGTAAATCTCGGTTCCCTAAATCCTTGCTGTTCTTTTCTTCACTTTCCGTTCATTTTCTTTCCTACTCACTTTCCCAGCATCTTCTCATATATTTTTTTTACAGTGGCACATCAGCGTTATTCCCCTATAATTCATTCACCTCTTATTGTCTCTTTTCTTAAAAGCTAGAACTATAATTCTGTTCTTCCAATCTCCTTCCTTATCACTCTCAGCAACCTGTATAACCACTTTATTCCTGCTTCTCCTTTTAGTTCTTATCACTTTCAAAGCTCGTCCTCACCTGGTGCTTTGCCCTGTTTCATCTTTTTTAATGCGTCCTCATCATCTTTACGTGTGGGACCCACTCCCTCCTCTTCTGCTAATTATTCAAGTTCATGTGTTTCACTTTCATTCCCTTCTTCTACCAAGTTGATTATCTCAAAATATTCCCTCCTCCTGTCTTCATCGTCTTCCTTCTTAATCCATTATTCTACTTTCTTTTCTCTTCTCTCTCCTCCTGTTTCTTAACTGATTATGTAACCCCTTATTACCTGACTTTATAACACTTTCTTACTTCCTTTCACATTCATTTTTAGCATCTCTGTACAGTTGTGCATTCAATACTTTCTGGGTTCCTGTACCACACACTTCGCTCTTCTTCTCCACTGATTCCTTCACTTTGTTGTTCCACTATGGTGTCTCCTTCCACTAATCACTTGTACTTTAACTAACACTCAATTCAACTGTATTTTAATGAATATTGATAACAGTTTCAAAGGTAGGATTTAAATCAAATAAGGGCTTTGTTTAAAATTTTCCTACCTTAACTTAAAGATATCACTATTTAGAAATGTGTTGTTAATTTAGGCCTACAAATCATATCTAACCAACTTACAGTGAAAATATTTTTATGAGATAAAAAAAGAGAGCATGAGAGAGAAAAAATCAGAAAGAATGTGTGCAAGAGAGATATATATTTCAAATATAGAAGATCAACTTGAACATATTTTTACCTAAATTAAACATTGAAAGGAGGATAGAAGGGCAAGGCCTCCTTTCAATGTTCAAATTAGTATAGCTGTTTGGCGTCATTTTTCCTTTGCTTACATATTTTTACCTAAACAATTTTGGTTCACTAAAATAAAAAACTAATTTATTTCTAGTATGCGGATATTAATGCTGAAAATATAAACTTAGCTTTAAAGTGGATAGAATTTTCATTCATTTATCTAAATTCAACATTAAAATATAAGTTATTCATGTTGTTTTTGTGTAAAACAAGAAGGAAATTGATAAGTTATAGTAAACAATAACTTTCATTTATAAATTAACTTAAAGTATTTCAAACGGTGTAACATTTATGCCGATAAACGTTACAACAACAGAACATAAAGCTGTGCAAATGAACATTATTCAAGACACCAAAAGAAATAGACAGAAAAAATCTACACACCTGATGCCCCATTCACCGCTGACTGCCTCACCGGCCGATCGAACCCCTTCCCC
>CABFWB010001610.1:93019-122738 GCA_902151455.1 Timema bartmani
CCCCCCTCGCTCCTCCTCCACCCTCTATCCACCCAAAAGAAAAACTACTGTTCCAAAGCTTGGCCTGGTGTGAGTATTCTACAGATCCCACTTGTTTATCTTGTAACCTTTGTGTTTAAGAAGAAATTATTAAACTCAGAGGAAAAACCTCTTTTAAAGATGATTGGTTGGACAGCACAGTGTTTAAAGATTGGCTGTGGTTACAAAAAGTGGATTGTGATAAAAGTAAAGGCCATTGTTCTTTGTGTGAAACTAACTTTGATATAAGTAATATGGGAATATCTTCAATCTGATCTAATGCCAAGGGAAAGAAGCATGTTAACGTAGTGAAAGCTGCTAGTGGGAGCAAAAAAATATTGGACTTGGTCCCTACAGCCAAAAATGAAGTATCATCTGTAGGCCTACATGAAGATGTATATTTTAGGGCTAATGACCATGAAGTAGTTTTGAAACCTGAAACTAGACCTAGTTGTTCTATTCAGAGCTAGCTTGTCAAAGATGAAGTTTCTCGTGCTAAAATATTGTGGGCTATTAATCAAGTAATGGCATATTCTTCTGCTAGAAGTTCTTTTTCTTGTAGTGATATTTTTAAAGTGATGTTTTCCGATAGTGATATTGCCCAGAGATTTCACATACATGAAGATAAACTTGGATATGTCATTGTGTATGGACTAGGTCGCGTTTTCTAAAGAGGACCTGTAAATATTGTTAAGCAATGCTCATTTTATTTAATTTAATGAGAGCATAAATACTGTGGCTCAAAAGACCCAGATGGATGTTGTTGTTATCTTCTGGAGTGAAAATGAAATTCATACAAGAAATTTAACATCTTGCTTTTTAGGTCATGCAACAGCAATGAACTTTATATATGTGCTAAAAGACGAGGGCTTGGATCTTAGAAAAATGCTTCAAGTTTCCATGGATGGAACAAATGTAAACCTCAAATTTTTAAGTGATCTCAAAAGTTACTTGAAGGAAGATTCTCCACAATATCCTGAGTTACTTGAATTTGGAACTTGCTCTTTACACATTGTCCATGGTGCATATAAAACAGCACATGCTAATTCTAGTTGGACTATTAACCAGTTTTTGCACTCACTATATGATTTATTTAAAGATTTTCCAACAAGACTTGCAGACTATCAAAGAATAACAGGATCATCTCTTTTCTCGATGAAGTTTTGTTCTATTAGATGGGTAGAAAACAAAATGGTGTTATAGAGAGCAATGTCAATGCTGCTGTATTTAAAACAGTATTTTTACTCTAACAAGCAACCTCCAAAATATGATAATTTTCAAACACTAAGCAATTTTGTGAAGGATTAACTCCTGACATCAAAGTTGGAATTCATGTTGTCAATTTCACTTGAGTTGGAGCAATTTCTCACCGAATATCAGAGCAATCAACCTCTATTGCCATTTATGTTTGCAGATCTAAATAAACTACTTGAGCACTTGATGAACAGAATTGTAAAATGTGATGTAATGAATTCAGCAAATACTTCCAAAAAAATGTTAGCCATTGATTTAAAGAAACAATCCAACATGAAATCACTCCCTACTGTAGATATTGGGTTCACAGTATCAGCAGCTTTGAAAGGAATTAAATACATCAAGATACTTCAGTTCAGGACATCAAAATACGTCAGTTCAGGGGAGATTGTCAAAAATTCCTAGTCTATCTCAACAAACTTTTACATAAGTGTCTTCTCTTCTTCAAAATTGTCAAGGGTGATAGTTGTTTCTTTCCCGCAGACATGCTCAATCAATCTCCTAGGACCTATAGGATAAATTCTGCATTAGAAGTCCTACTAGACAAGAAACAAATATCTAGCGTGCAAGCTGTTGTTGTAAAAAGAGACTACTTGGACTTTGTATCAAAGCAAGAATTTATTGACTACGTTAAAAAATTCACTTCAATTAGTGACCAGCTTGATAAATTCTTAATGAATATTTTTTCTAGAGTAAATGCATCCCAGGAACTAATATTTCACTAAAAAAATCTTGTTTTCTTCCATAGCAATGCAGCTGTTGAGTGAAATTTTTCTGTGAATAAAGAATGTCTAGTTGAAAACCTATATGAGGACAGCCTTAATGCTGAACGTCTAACTTATGATGCAGTCACTGCAACTGGGGCACTTCTAAATATGACAGTTTCAAAAAAGATGATTTATGCTGTGAGGAATGCATCAGGAATAAGGAAAGAAGTGCTTGAAAAGAATCAAAAGATTGTAGTAGACTTAAGTAAAAAAAGAAAAACAGCATATGAAGAAATAAGAAAATTAGAAGTGAAAAGAAGAACACTTTTGCAGAAAACAAAGGGAGAGGCAGAAGTGTTAGAACATGAAATGCAAAAATTGAAAAACTTTTGTGGTTGAATGATTTTTAATTTTTGTCTACATTCTAAAAAATATTTTATTTTTGGGTTTTATCATCTTAATTTTTAATAATGTTGGGTAACTGCAATTATCTTTATTTCCAAGTAATTTTTATCAACATAATATTTGTTGGTTATTTTTCATAGAAGATTCTGTATCTTATTATATATGTATTAATACAATCTACCAAACGTGACCGCTTCTATTGACATTACTTGATGAAAAATAAATAATAGGCCTTAGCCGATCAGCCCTTTAGCTGATTATTTCTTGCCTATCCACACCACCTTTTTTTTTTGTATCACAAAGGAAATATTCATAACTACATTTTTTTTTTAATCTATTTTATCATAAAATTCATATTAAGAATATTTTGTAATTTTAATGCATCTCTTCTTATGAAAAATGAATATTTCCAAAAATTCAAAACAATATGTAACTGTGGAAGTGTGAAGACATGGGAAGTGTAATAGTGTAATAAGAGAAGAGAGGAAAGTGTATTGGTTTCTATCTAGGCGTAATCTAACTATCCTTTCAGGTTGGATCCCTTCACTATCACTTACTTTACATCATTGTACAGTGTTTCTACACTGTCTTATTATACATAATAAAATACTGAAATATGCTTTAGCAACTATTTGAAAAATTGGTAGGGTTTAAAAGGTCGTTAAGTATTTAAGACCTTTTCATAAACTTTCAAAATTCCAAACTGTGAGCATAACTTATTAATAATTAATAGTAGTTATATCAAAAGTTACACAAAGTTATTCAAAGGATAAGATTTTTTTTTGTCCTTACCATGAACGGTAGCTAATAATAATTATTATTATTTATATATAATGTACCTAAACCAAACAATTCTCGTATGTTCAAGCTACTTTTATTTGTCTTTGCGATATATCGAACCTGAAAATTATTTTATAACTTTTTACTCTATGAGTTTTATCTTTGGCCTTGTTTGTAAACATGGCTACTAAAAGGAAAGCCGTGATTCAAGACACAGAAATACTTGCAATATTTATTCACAGCTCAACCCAGAGTGATCAATTTGTTTGTGATTCTGAAAGCAGTGATTCTGAATTGGTTAATAATGAAATTGAACAGGAATTTTATTCTTGTTAAAGGGAAAGATCGGAACAAGTAGGAGTGACAGCTGTCATTGATAACACGAGTATGAATTCTAGTTATTCCTAAAGGGATGAAATAAATCTTGAAGATCAGGATAATCCACCCCAACCTCTTCATATCTATGCAAAAGTACCAGGTTTGAAGTCCCCTCACAGTCCCCTTCTGATTCCAACCCAATTATTTATTTTAGACTATTTTACTATAACCCTGCTAAAGTTGATTCTCACTGAAACAGCTTCTATGCATAACTAAATTTTAGTGTAAAATCTAAAGTTGGTTTTTTTTGTAAATCTTGTCATTTACTCAGTTTTTTATGTTCTTTTCAGTGATGTATTCTATTTCAAGCTATTTAAATTTTCAATGCTTAAAAATTAATGTTAATTAAAACAATAAAAAATTATTTTTTTAATATCTTGGCTAGTGATTTTTTTATTATATTTAAAAATTAAAAAAGTATATGTATAATTATATCATCGGATTGGCAAGCATGTTAGCTAGTTTATGTAAAAATTTGAGTGCAAGAAGTTCAAAGACTAATGAGTTATTAAAATTTAAACAAACTCCTGCATTTTTCAGGAAAATAGGTTGGCACTTTTAGCACATTTTTTTGTCATTTCTCTTGGCACTCAAAGGGTTAATAAAGGTGAAAGCATATTTGAGTAGTCCAGTTTTTGTTGAAATCATTGTTGAATTTTTTTGTGACCATCACCACTTAAATCTACACTTTAAGTCTTGTACACATTCTCTTACCTTTGTCTGTAGCTCTCAAAGTGTTAACCTGGAAATCCACCTTCTAGCAATATCTCTCTCTAATTCGCTCTTTTTATCACTTGCAAGCCACCAAGTATGAGTCACCAAAAACTGTCCTTAAACAATTTTTTTCCACTAACCAGTAAACAACTCTTACTCCCTTCTTATTTCCACCAAACAATCCTTTCCCTGTCACCAAAAAGTGTTGGTACAAAGGACAAGTCTGTGTTCTACCCAACTTAAAATTCGTAAGTCACCGTTACCTGACTTTACACTTACACAGTTCAAAAGATAACTGTAAAGAATCAGCTTGTAAATGAGCATCATCAGCATAACATATATTGCTATTGGCCGATGATCAAATCAGCAATCGCCATCAGCCAAACCCTAAATTAAATAAATGAAATTAGTTAAAGTAACTTTTGTAATTTTCATATCCTGTCATTCATACCCTACTATTTTTGTGTTTACCGTGTATTATTTACCCATCTAGGCTATACACACATGGGATAAAGATGAGAAAGGTTGAATTTATAGGAAATGTACTACCCATTATAATTGAAGAAAAGTTGAAAAACCACCCTTAGTACACCTTGCAGGATTCGAAACATAACTTCCCCGGCACCAGTAACCAGACTAGACAAGCTTGAAAGTGAATCCTCATATTTATCTGGGTGTGTAATATGTAGCTGCAATTAAGTTTTAGGCTATGTTCCTGCAATAGTGTGATTCTTATTTCCACAGGTTTTATTTTAACATAAGACCAATATTGTTACGGTGCCTTTGTTAATGTATGTGATTTTTACCTTGGAGGTCAATATTCTATCTTTGAATAAATACTGGTTATTATTTGAAATACTTAAATAGTTTCCTTCATTTGTTTAAGCCATAGTGGTTTTATTTCCATTTAATTCTTCCTCCTCTCTCAATTTACTTAGAATAGATATGTAGTAATTTATCAATTAAGCATTCTAATACAAATTTAATTTATAATAATGCAACAAAAACATCATGATAGAGTAACATTATCAGAGAAAATCTTTGTATTTTTAAAATTAAGTTTACATGTTTCTCTTTAGAATAATTGGTCATATATGTCAACAACATTTTTCTGTAATTATTTCAAAATACTTATCTTTTGATTTCTCAGTTTTAATAATGACAATTCGCTTCTATTAGTTTCCAAGGACAACAACAAAATTAGTCAACCTCGGTGGTCTTGGGGTAAAGTGCTTGCCTAAGGACCCGATATTCGTGGGTTAAAACCCAGCCATGCTTGACGGATTTTTATTGAGTGATAAAGATCATTAGCACAACTTCCTTCAAAGGGGAGTTAAAATCGTTGATCTTATGTCGATTGGCATGCAAAATAACCTTGGAAGATATTTGAAAATACCCTTACCGGCAAAATTGGTAAGCCCTTTCGACCACATTCATAGAAATTCTTGTACTGATATATTCAGTTGGTTCAGAAAGTAAATCTAAAATACTTCAAATAAATAAACAACCTAATGCACCCAAATCTTTTAATTTTGGGCAGGTTTAGTATTCTGACAGAATTAAAACTTACTCTCCCATTTTATTACATTGATATGCTGGTTGGATCCTAAAAAAACACTTTAAAAACCTTGTGTCCAGTCTTAATAATCCCTAAATGTCTTACAAGCACTGATACATTAAAATATATTACTAACATAAGACTAATATTCTTGGTGGCAGGAAAGACTTGTAAAGAGTAAACTGATCTTGTAAAGCTCTGGCACAAAACATACAAAAATACGATTACAAAATTGTAATAATTCCTTAGTAAAAACATTATGGATGATGGATTAAACAAGAATTAAGGACAAACAAGATTGGGTGAGACTGTGAGGGAGAATGTGATGTAATGTTCACAATGCAACATCCCAAACTTCAAACTCTCTGACTATTATTGTGCGAGCCTTTTAACGTGTTACTGTCTTTCAAATGTTTTTCAGGCCTACAAGTTTACCCATGGTGATATAATTTTCAGTATTCATTTCAGTTTGGTAGACATTGCAGAGTACCAAAAACTACATATTGAAATAGTTAAGTCAACTCTAGTTTTAGTGATTTCGGTTGTAGTGAACATTCGGCTACAGTGAACCTAATTCATTGGTCCCAAACCGCATACATTTAAATGTGTGTTAAAATATTCGTTTATAATGAACCCTCAACTTCGGTTTTAGTGAACAGAAAAATTGAAACTTCCAATAAGAAATGTCATTCTAACATCATAATTCCTTAAAAACATAACTTTTTGGTTGTTTAAACTCAAAGACACGGATTCTCTACCCGAGTTCTAGTTTATGTAGCACAAAACTTGACTGAAAGTATGGAATGTGGAGGGGTAGCAGGGGAGGGTTGAGCTTAGACAGTCACTGAGTCACTATACTTATTGACCTGGCTTAAGTTTTAATACCTTTGTCTTCTGCAAGTAAAGGAAGACAGTCTTCTGAGTTGTATCAATACTGCAGGAGTTACAAGACAGTGAATGACAGTCTGTGGCCATTTAGTAATTGTTTTCACTAATCTCTTTCTTCGAGAGGGTCATATGAGACTTTTAAAAAATTAGGTTTTTCCTACTCAGTTTAGTTTTTTGAATGCATTGATAGTGTGGAACTAAGTGTGGGAAAAGCAAAGACTCTAGAGAAGGATCTGAAAAAAATATTAACTAAAACAGTATACAATAAACAACAGCATATAACAGAATTTTTTAAGATTAAATAATAGATGTCAATAAAGAGCAAATTTATTTGAACTCTTATTTTGTTTGTCACTAACCCACTGCTTTCAGATTTAAAAGAAAATCAGTTTTAGTGAACTTCGGACATCGTGAACAAAATATCTGAGTCCGTAGAGGTTCATTATAACCAGAGTTGACTTTATTTCATATAGGATTAGTGTGTGCAGAATACGGTAATCAGATAATTTTCAAAAGAGCACATGAATATAAAGCTTTACAGGACACGAAATTTGAGCCATAGGATTTTATGTAATTTTTTAGGATTGTGTAAAATATATTAAAAATTGACAAACTATAACAATCCATGATATTAAAAAGTGTCATAAGTTGTTTACGGTACAACACACACACTCGACCTGGTGTCACAGGTGCATCTGACCATCAAGTGTATGTGTTAATCTATGGTGGCAATGCATAAAGTACACATTTCATTCTGTATTGCATCTATTAAATAGGTATAGAGCAACATCTTTTATGAAGCATTGGTATTAATTATCTGTGACTGCTATTTTGAAAAGTTATCTTGCAATTGTGAAACATTACTGTGCAATAAGCATAATAATGGTGACTACTTTTACAGTTTCTGCACCATCCCTAAATCTACTATAAACTTAGCAGTGGGATGAATGTTCAGAAGATAGGACATTCCTGGAAGTGGAAATGTGAATCATTTGATAGGTTTCTTTGATGCAGTGCTACCTATATTAGAATTATTGAAATGAGATTTTGAAGAAAAATTGAGTTGGTTAGTTTGCTATATAGAGTTCAACTAATGTCTTATTGGTGGAATGGTCTTGATACCTTATTGTAGAAAAGTGTGGTGAAGAATTTGCATCAGCGCTAAACATATTATTGAGACAGAAACAACTGAGCCAACCAAACTGTTTGGAGTTATTCCCTATAAGGTGCACTGAAAGTTTGTAGTATCTCAACTCCCAGAGATGAATGTAGGTTTTAAAATTTCTTTACATGTATCCTTATCGTTCTACTTAATCTTAATTATTTTTCCTCTAAACATATTACTATTAGCACATATTACTAGAAAATATAATATTTTTACAAGATGTATTAGTGAGTTTTTATTTATAGGTTATGATTTTTTTTTAAGTTTGGATTTGTGTTTCAGCCAAATGCTGAGCGGTCCACAAAACTCAAAGCTTTGCTGCAGTCCCTCAATGAATTGTGTAGCTCTACAAATGTTGAGAAGACTAAAAAGGCAATAAAAAATGAGCTTTTAAGGATCAATAATATAATATCTTTGGGCTTGACCATTTCGTGTAAGGGTAGTGAAGAGTTTGATCACATAGGTATATTAATTTTGTCTATAATTTTTAAGGGTTGTCCACTTCATTAAAATTAATATAACCCTTTTTGCTATTTAGTATTTATTAATGTATTTTAAGTTATTATCTGAATACACAAGCCTGAAAGTGTTTTATTAAGTTTTAAATAATCTTAATATTTTGGTTTTACTATATATTTTGATTTTCCCACTAACTTTACTAGAGCCAAAAATATTCTGATATTATACACATTTTTACCAGACTTTGTTAACAAACCTTTGGAAGGCTTAAACCTCAATGATTTTACTAAGAGAAACTTTAAATAATAAACCTGCTTTGTTAGCACATCACAAATGTGTTTATCTATTGCTCTTGACTCTTATCCAAGTGAGTAGGATTTGTATTTAGATCCCAGATGTATGTACTCTAATTGGTATTTCAATTAAAGCTGTATTCTTATTTAACACCACATGAATACTCCTAATTATATTTCTCCTTCCATATTTCAATAAATTAAATATTTTATGTTTGAAATAACAAAATTAAATATGCTACACAAAAATAAATTAGCTGTAACTAATTTATATAGCTTCCGAGTTTTCTGAAACATGTCAAAAAATAAATTTATTTTAGAGAATCATTATTCTTAAAAGGAGAGTGCTAAAAATTATATTCTTCTATTTATTATTATTTAATCAGAATTCAAAAAAGAGATTATTCTCTGTTTCAAATCGGCTGAGCTGTCAAAGGTGTGGCATTAAACAAATTTTTAGACGAATTTTCTGGTAAAGTTACTTAAATAGATAGAAATATATTTGATTTAAACAGAAAAACAATACACAGCACTCATAAACATTATTTCAAATATATATATGATGCGTGTTGGGGCTACATTGCCTGTAACCCTATTTGTGGGAAGATTAGCCGGTGTTTATATGTACCGTTGCCCAGAGGCTCTCTTAATACACTGATCTTACATTCTTTCCGTGGATGCCATTTCTGTGTCTATATAAGATGAGGTGATGGTGAGAATGAATAAGAAGTTGTGGAACCGTTGGGATGATTCCCCTTTCGGGAAAAATACCTATGGTATCAGCTGTAAGTATAATCAGGGACTCCTAGGTTAGTATCTAGGTTTGCTGACCACTATACCAAGGGGTAATTTTCAACAATCAGCTCTCAAACTTGACAAGATAATAAAAAACTTACTTCAGTGGCCACGTTGTCTGATGCATCACTCTCGTGTTAGACTAGGCTGGCAATGACAGGGAGATTGGGGTTCGAATCATGGCCGAGTGTACTGAGAGTGGATTTTCCAAAAATCTTCTCCGCACTCCTTCCACAAAAATTCACGTAGACTTCTTCCAAATTCAACCTCCCTCATCCCTAATTCATTAGCGCAATTTGTACATATGTGTATAACCTGAACAGTTAGTCAGACGCGGTCCTAAAAAAAATAATTTAAAAAGTTAGAGCCTAAATATTTTAATAATTTGAAATAGAATATTTATAATGTTCACAGTTTTGACTACCTTTCTAAAACATAAAATCAAGTGAAAACAGCCTTATTTGGTATAATTAAATTGTAACGATATTGCAAACACCCCAACTTGCCTAAAAATTGTGATATTTAATTACATTACACTTAAAGATAAAATGTTTACACTTCAATTAATTATTTGAGATATAAAATAAAACTTAAATAGATGTATATAAATTTACTTAATATAATTGTTAATGGCATAGTGATTAAATGTATACAAATTGATATTTAATTAATTTATTAATGTTGGATTATTGATAATCAAAATTTAACTTTACTTTTAAAGGTTTAAAGGTATATAACTTTATTAACATAGCTCTGGTTTACCAGACCAATATTTTATTTTTAATTAAAATTAATCTATTGTAAATTTGTGTGACAAATTCGTTTAATATATATAATTGTTTGTGGTATATTATTTTCTTTTAAACTTTAACATTATTAAGTTTGGAATCTATGAAATGAGAAAAATGGCATTTTCTATGGAACAAAAGGTATTCATCAAAATAAAAATACAATTACTAAGACAGATATCCAAATTATATTAAACAATGTTAAAATGTGAAATACTCAAATTATTAATTTTATTCAATTGTGTTATGGGGTAATGGATTTCAAAATTCAGCCGGTTGATTGATGGTTTTCATTTTTCTTTAAATACTCTATTTATTTGAAGACTTTTTAAACATAACTCTAACATAGTTTTTCAGGAAGCTACTTTCTTTATGGTTGATTTGATATCTAATTATTAAATTTATGATTAAATTTCAAACCGGAAAAATGCAACTTTTTTTTCAAACCGTGGGGCAACCTAAATAAAGAATGATAACTTTTATGATCATAGCAAAAAAAAAAAATTTTTTTTTGAGCTTTATACTTGTCCTTAAACTATAAATTTAAATTGTTACCTTGTCCCTTAAATAGTAGCGGGGAGGAAGATAAAGATTATAAACTCTAGGTTCTAATGTTAATCATTGGCCAGGTGTGACCTTTTAGGAAGGATTTACAAATACCTACAACGTAAAGTGCCCCCTTCCTTAACATTTTTAAAATCACGCATCCAATTTTGTTATTTAATAAAAGTCATCATTTCCTTTTTTAAATTTAAATAGGGACAAGGATTCACTCAAACCAAACTGTTTGTCAATATCGGTATTAAGAAAAAGTTAGAGGGAAATAAAAATAAATACAAGTTAATAGCTAGAGGTGTAAATATGTTAAAAAATATCCCTTATCTTGGACATAAAAAATAAATGCAGTAGTGTGGAATTTTTTTTTAATGGTTTTGGGACGAACACACTCACCTAAAGCTGCACAAATTAGCCACATAATGATAATGCTCTCATTGGGCATTGCAAAAGGTGATGATTGTTCTGTCCAGGGCCTGGATTCACTAACGAGTGCAATTCTGCTCCAGCGCAAGTCTAGAAATGGCGCAAATTTGCACCCAAGATAATCCCAAAGATACGCCTTATTAATTGCTCCACTTCCGTATTCACTAAACGAGGCGCAAATTGGTGGCAAGATTATGGTGATGTCACTATAAATGTCATCAATTGCTCTCTTTTTGACCAATTCTTGTGAAGGATCTACTTTAAAAGTCAAGGATACTTTATTTTAAATCTCTAATGAAAATGACAACAAATAGAAAGATTTCTAAACATTTTGTTAATAAACTAGCAATACAATTAGAAGTGGCCTCTTTCTGGATGCTTTACAAAAACCATGTTAATATATTATTTAGTATTTATTTATAATACTAGTTTAAAGCTTAAGTTCCATCAATAAAACATTTAGTATTTATTTATAATACTAGTTTAAAGCTTAAGTTCCATCAATAAAACATTTATAGAAACTTTAAACTTTTTTTAAAATTACTAATTGCCATATCTAGTGACGAGATGTCTTTGGACTTGGAGGAATACAAACGTCTTTGGATCTAGACAAAGATTACACAGTTTGTGGTTTTGTTTGCAATAATGCAAGAAATGCCATTGCGTTGTTTGAATGTAAAAATTCAACAATAAAAGGTAAGTAATTGCTTTGTTGCCACTATTTAGATTGAAACAAATTTTGTGCTGGACAGACATATGTTATTTTAATTTCTTTATTATTAATTGGAGTACAGTTTGGTAACAAATTGTATTTTATGCCAATACAATAATATGCCGCAATTTAAATTTATTGGAGTGACAATCATGATTTAATAGTTGCGCCTACTCTTGAGTGGTGGAAAATAAAAGGCGCTACTTTGTACTCAAGTTGCGCCTGCTTCTTTTAGTGAATTGGGATTTGGGCACATCTTTCAAACTTGCGCCAGCACAACAATTTGCTCCCATTAGTGAATCCAGGCCCAGAGGTTCCAGCAAGTCTTGTTTCCTGTCTCATCTGTGAAAATACATATGTGCGCCATTTATAGATTGACTAGAGTGAGTCTAGAATACATTTCACTTTTATGAATTGACTTATCTCATATTAAGAAAAATTATTTCTCATTTTCATTTGCTACTATTGGTAACACTGAAAATACAACATCCTTCACTACTGATGTTGAGAAATGATGTTTAAACCAGTTAAAGTCAAATTCACAAATTAACTTAAAACTTAAAAATATCAGAAATACTTACAGATTTGAAGAATGTAATTTGTTGCCATGTAATATGTTTAAAGTTATTAATTAATTAGTCGATTTTACTCCTTGTTAAATCTCTTTAAGGAGAGCCTCTTTTCGCATTTTAAGGTAATTTGTAATATAAGAAGTTACAGGAAAGGTGGATATAAACACATAAACGGGAACGAACACAATATGGCCTTTACAATGTAAAGAAGAACACAGTTCACACTTTACATTGCTGCCACTGGATAAAGAGATATTGGCTGCCTCTTTAAGAAAATCGATCACGACCGAATCCCCTGACCAAGGTTTTATTCTATTAGAACTCATCAGGGAGGAGTGGGAAATGCGAAACACAACTTCCTAAAAGAGGAAACCAAAAATCACAAAAAGGAGAAAATGGAAATCAATAAAGGATGATAGGACACTTATATAGAAACATGTAAAAGGAATAACATCAAGGACAAACACAGGAAAAGGATGTTGGATGCTAATATATTTAAAATATATCCTTAAGGAAAACCTCTTTTTGCTTTTTGAGTTAATTTGAAATACATATATTTGGAAGAAGGTACATGAAAGGTTGATAGAAAACATATAATAGGGAACAAACACAATATGGCTGTAAACAATGAAAAGAAGAACACATTTCATACTTTACATTGCTTCCACTGGACAAAGAGATATTGGCTGCCTCGTTAAGAAAATCGATCGTCACCGCCCAATCTCCCTGACCTAGGTTTCATTCAATCTGAACTCATAAAGAACGAGTGTGTATCGCGCAACGCAACTTCCTTTTTCCAAATCTATAATACAAATTACATCAAAAAGTGAAAAGAGGTTTTTCTTAAAGAGATATATTATGTATTCGCATCCATCAAAAAGTGAAAAGAGGTTTTTCTTAAAGAGATATATTATGTATTCGCATCCAATGTCCTTTTCCTGTGTTTGTCCTTAATGTTATTCCTTCTACATGTTCTTATCTAAGTGTCCTATCATCGTTTACCGATTTCCATTTTCTCCCTTTTGTGCCTTTTGGTTCCTCTTTTAGGAAGTTGCGTTGTGTGTTTCACACTCCTCCCTGATGAGTTCTAATAGAATAAAACCTAGGTCAGGGGATTCGGTTGTGATCGATTTTCTTAAAGAGGCAGCCAATATCTGTTTGTCCAGTAGCAGCAATGTAAAGTATGAACTGTTTTCTTCTTTTTATTGTAAAGGCCAAATTGTGTTCTTTCCCTTTTATGTTTTTTCTATCCACCTTTCCTGTACCTTCCTCTGAATATACATTACAAATTATTTGTTAAATGTGAGACTTAGCTAAGTGGCTGTATTTTCTAGACATGCAACACTCAAAATAATTTTCTCTTAAGGTCAAGACACAGACAAAGAAGATACAGAATATGAAGAAACTACTGATGATGAAAATAAGAAGATGGATAATTTAAAAACTAGAAGAAAGGTATCACACATCTCTGCAAACCGTCGATTCACTCGTAGTTTTACAGAAGTGGCAGGTGAGATTCAATTACCCTCTTCTTTAATATATAAGTTTAAAAATTCAAGCTATACTTACTCATTAAATTACTGACACATGAATAAGTGTGATGGGGTTTACCTATTCACCCCTATTTTTTTTTAAATTGACATTTTGAAAATATTTTTAAAGGAAGAGACATTTTAATAGAAAAAAAATTGTTATAGTTCAATAAATAAAATTTAATCTATATATTCACACAGCTTCCAATTATTTTATTAAAATAGACTTATGAGATTATTATTTGTGTGAAAGCCCCAATCTGTAATTATTATTAGAAACTTGATGAATACTGTGCTGTTAGTAAGAGATATTATTAATCACAAAATAATGTTCTATTATTCGACCAAAAAATGCTGTACACTAAAACATGTTTATATAAAATTACTTTAAAAGCTTATGGGACTTAAGAGAAGACACATTATGACAATTCTCAAGATAAACATATAACCAAACATACTACAAAATATAAATTCATAAAAATGTCATTAAAGTAAATATAACAGAGGAGGAAGCTGACATTTAGCAGTAGTATAACAGGAATTATAAGATAAATTTTAAATAATTATATGCTTTTTGCAGATTATAAAATTAAGTAATGGAGCATAACCATTTTGTAGTGAATTTTGAGAAATAAAAGTCATACAATGTAGATTTAAAAAATACATACTCAAGAATACTTTCAATTCTTTGATTAGGCTTTAATAGTGAAAATAAATTACGTGCATAAAACAATAGTGACTACAGCTACTCAAAAATATGTTAAAACAATCAAGCAAATAGTTTTCTTTATCTATTTGTGGTGTAATTTTGCAATCCTTTATGTAAATTACAATCCCTTCTAAATAATACATTGACCATGAAGGGTAAGTCAAACAAATTTAAGTATGAGCCCATTCGGCAAAGCCATATATATATAAATTGATACACATTGTAGTACATCAGGTATAATTTGATACTTATTTTTGGATTCCTCATAAGAATAAAAGTTTTGACTCAATCTTTAGACCCAAATATCTTATAAATAAACTCTATGGATTCTAAATTGTTTAATTCTTCCTTCAGCTTAAGTTTCGAACAGTATTTTTCCTACTATAAAATCTGGTTTCAATCAAATATTACAATAGAATGACAAATCTTTGTATGCATATGGAAGTATGCGCATTAAAATAACTTTTTATGATAATGAGTAGTGAAATACTGGTAGCATAAAATTTTAAGTTCAAATAGTCTTTTTTTACAAGCTTTATTGTTGTTATATTTACACACAGAGAGAAGTATTCTAATTTGAAATTCGTCCCTATCACTGCTACAATTAATATTTCCCTTTATACTTGAGTCCCAACATACACCTTCCTGGTCACACTACTCTAGAACCAGTTATCCCTTTCTAATTCCAATTCACAATCGTTAAAACATGTCTCTTAGCTACATCTAGAGAATTGAACATGATCCTATCAATCTGCTTTCCAGTTTATATGCCTATTTAATAAAGGTAGATTTTTAGATCGACATTTTGGAAAACATTCCAAAAAATTTTGTGAGTAGCGTGCATTATATAAGATAACACTTGTAAAGAATTTTTTTTTTATTTATTTAATTTTGTAATCCTTTATTTGTAATTTATTTCGATTAAAAATTATTATTTACCATTTTCAATCTATAATATATCACATTTGTCATTCCTTACAATATTGTCTAATTATTATTTAATGTTTTCAATTTTTTTCATGATACAATAAATTACAAATTTCTTTTCAAGTCTTACCTTATCCAGATCAAGCTTAGGCCCCCTCATTAACCTATCCCTCGACTGTACATTCTGGATTGCACAAATAATTTTGTCTTTAAGGATCCGCTGAGCAATTTTTTCAAAAACACACTTGGCTACCAACCTTTTCAAAAAATAAATGAGAATGATTCCCATCAATTTTCCCTCCTTGTGGGCACTGATATTAGATATGAGGTTTTGTAGTTTGATTGTTTTTTAATCAGCGGGCGAGACCCTTAAAAATTTTTCTAAATATTGATCAAAATATACAGCAATCCTTACACTGGGTCCTTGTAGAAAAGTTGTTTTAAGGCAATTGTTGCAGTTGAATACAACTCAAAATTCTTACATCTTCTAAATCTTTAGGTGATGTAACCAGTCAGACTAATTTTTGGGAACTCTGGCTAAATCTATAAAGTGTGATGTGCATGTTATAAATAAAACACACTTTTACAGTCCTACATTTTATGGATTAACACACATAATATCAGCAATTCCAAACATGATTGTTTGTTCATGATGTTTTGGACTGCTGAACTCCAGAGAATATGTTGCACAAACAAGGCTGAGTCTTGTGCGAGTGAGAGTGTAGTGTAGTTTTACGATCTATCCCTAACTCGCTATGACCAAGCACTTAATTTTACAAGCAAATTTTATAACTATAACTAACACAACACTAGCACTCGAAGAACACTCAGCCTCATTCTTCCATATTGCTATAAAACTGAAGATCAAATAATATAATTATAAGCTCTGGCCATGGTAAATCCATGTTTCCTAGTGGCTGTTAGATGTCAGCCTAGTTATTACAATATTATATGTAGAAATATAGAACAGACTTTTTTTTTTTATAAATAATTATATACTTTTTACATTTATTTTCATGTAGGGGCAATGGAGCAATAGGAGATGTTGGAATCATAATTCAGTTCACTGAACAATTTATAGAACTTAACTATCAGGCTTTTTCTAAAATAAAATATTTTTATCAGTGTTTTCCAACTTCTACTAGCCTAAGGGCTGGACATTAAGCAAACCTCTAGCCATATTTAATGTTATTACTAAATGATTATGTCTTTGTAAAATGTGTCTGGGGGAAAAATGTTTCATGTGCAGTTCTGAATATTTTTTCTTTCTGCATTTAATGCTTAAAATATAGGTGAAGAATGAACCTGAGTTTGATACAAATCTTAGCTATGGCTTTGTGATAGAGCATTAACAAATTAAGACTTTCTTTTTCATGATGAGATCAAGTTTTAGAATTCTAGCCAGGTGTAGTAAGGTATGTTATACTAAATAGTCGACCTTGGAGGGCTTAGGGTAAAGTGCACTCCAGGACCAGATGTTCGTGGGTTTAAACCCAGTCAGGGTCACCGGATTTTTCTTGAGCGATAAAAATCTAAAGTACAACTTCCTTCAAAGGGGAAGTAAAGCCGTTGGTCCCATGTTGATTGTGGTATGTTAAAGAACTCTCGAAAGTATGTGAAAATATCTTTCCCAGCCAAATTGTCTGGCCCTTTCACTCTCGCTCATAGAAATTCTTGTGTCCTGGTATTATTATTTGTTTCAGAAAGTGCATGTTAAATACCTTAAATAAATAAAAAATATACTAGATAGTAGCACATTTTTCTTCTACATAAATTTGGATATATTTTCTCTAATTTCTACTATCTTCACCTCTATCGCATTAGTGTAAATATGTGAATAGCCCAGACATGTAGTAAGATTTGGTTCAAATTATGCTAACCCTTTTGAGGCAGCTGATATTCAATGTAAAATAATGAACTATTTTATGTATGTCCTTGCTACTCTACTTTGCTACTTAACATGCCTTTCTACCAGAAAATTTAACTGATTTTTAAAACGTGATTAAAATATTTTGGAAATATAATCAAAAGGTGATGGTGAAACTTGCTAAACAATTTGTGTTTATAAATGAGCAGACATTCTCACATGTCCATCATTTCATCATAAACTCTACTTTCAAATAATTATTGCTAAATTACCCTGCACACAGGATGAACCTAGATAGCTTAGTGGTAGGGCAATGTTGCCTTCAGTTAAGTTTTTCTTTATGAAGTATTAACATGTATTTTTTGAACCAAACTGATTGTATCACTTGTGTTGTCCACTCTGCTATTAACGCGAAATTCTAACTTTTATCCAAACACCTAGAAATTGATCTTGATATTAGTAGTTTTCATAAACATTTAATGGAGATTGTAATTTATAAATTATATGTATTGCTAGGAAGGCAATCTTTTAAGTATGTTGGAAATTTAAACATTTTACACTCTTCATGATAAAAAATGTGTAACTTTTCAATTTTAGTGGCCAAAAAGATTGCAGAAAATAAAACACTATTGCTGGATGTGGAACCTGTCATTAAGCTGAAAGAGAATCTGAAGCTATCTGATCATGTTGCAGAAAGCCAAGAATCAATATTAGTGGGTACTGGTGCAAATAGATGTCCACCTAATAACTCACACCAACAAGTCAACAGTAAGCAAACTTCAAAAATCATTGAAATTAACAAGGACAGTCCATCACTGTTATGTGCTGGTAAATCATCAGGAATATTACATTATAATCATACATGCATGTTATATTATGGTTTAGTGGAATATATTTCAAGTATGTAATTACTTAACTTTTTAACAAATATTTACATACTTTAACATTTTGAATCACAATATTTAACTCTAGAGTTGCACAATAATTAATTTTTACCATAGCAAATATATCATTTCAGGTATAATGGTATTTCAAAACTTGTTATGTATCACGTCAACACTTCATATAATTGTTAATTAATGGTGTGCGAAGGTTCGAAAAGTCGAAGTCAGAGTCGAAGGTCAAATCTCCTTCGTCTTTGACTTTGACATCTACAATAACCTTCGCATTTTCAAAAAAATTTGATTAAAGGATAAAACTTCGATAAATTATCAAACAATTTAGTGTTATCCTACTAAATATTACATATTTCAATATTTGATCATTTTAAAACCATTACTACTAAACAGAATTTTAACACCCAATAGTAGTTTAACTATCATAACGTAAGCATAGATCAAAAGCTGGTAAGTAAATGTTAATATATTATACTCACCATCGCACACATAATTTTGTAAAAAATTTAAATACATATAAAGAAATAACACAAAGGTCACTGGTATGAAGCAGAGAAATCGCTTTAGTTGTGCTATCACCCCAGCTCACGTCTAATGTTTGGTCCTTAAGGTGCGGCAGAATGGAGCGCAAGTAATTTTACAGTTTTTATAACATTAATTTTTTTTTTACCAAAATAAATCAAATATTTCTCCAGTAGCAACATAGAGTTTAGTTTTCTTCACATGCTGATATCAACAGATCTTAAATAGCTTCCAAGGGTGTCCTGGAATTTTGTCAAAACTTTTTAAATAAAGAGAAAAAGTGTTGACAAAATTCCAAGACACCTTTGAGAGATATTCAAGATATTTCGATATTAGCATGTGCAGAAAACTAAACTCTTATGTTGCCACTGGAGAAAATTTTATTTATTTTGGCCAAAAAATTTCAATTCTATAAAAACTGTAAAAATACTTGCGCTCCCTCCGGCCGCACCTTAATATTCTATCTCTTTGGAATTATCTGTGACAAATTTACAAGTGCATTTTGTCACAGAACTTTTTAATAGCTTCTTCGCGGTTTCTTTACTATTCCAAATGGCTGATACGAAAAGTGGGAAATGAAAACAGAATTTAATTTATAATTATTATAATAGAAATGCAGATAAAAAGACTTGCATATGTAAAATTTGCAAAATAATTTTATCAACTCCACAATGTAAGTAAATATTAAAACTTTATTGATAAGTTACTAAGCTTATCAGTAAGCCTGCGTGCATTAATTCTTAATACAGGCCTTTCACTACAACTTTTCTTCGCAAGCTTCACTTCGACTTCACTTTGCATTTAAATAGTGGCCTTCGCACACCCTTATTGTTATTATTATTAGTGCCGCGTCTTACTATCCGTTCGGGTTGTATGCACTTACACTAATGTGTAATTATGGTATGATATTGAGATGAAATGGAGGACCTACAGTTTAACGTGGAATCTGAACCACGGAGGAGGCCTGGCATTCCACACATTTACATGTTGTCCCTTTTGTTAATTATCATGTCAACATTCCCATATTTGGCATATGCCATCAGTGTTCATTATTATCATTGTTCTGCCAACATTGTGCTGCGGAACTCTGGTGTACCGTGGCAGCAAATTAGGTGTGCTGTGCAGCCACAGCCCTGATTGACGCACAGCACTGTTCAATAAGAACACAAATGAAGTTGGTATGAGTTGTGGCTGTGTGTCCGCATTTCTGATCAAACCAAAAGCTTTTTTTGTGAAATTACAGTGATATTAAACCTCAATTACTAATGATTCAATCAAAATGTTAAGAAGCATGTCCAGAACAAGCTTAAATGTGTATTTGCAATACATGACATTAAGTATTTTAGAATTTGTGCCATAAATCTTTCTCAGAAGTAAATTTGAATAAAACCTTCATGTTTATTTAAAAATAATTTTTATAAATTATTAATTATTTCTATAAATGTAAATATAAGTACTCGTAATGTCCAACTTTTTTTGGTTGGCTTTATAGGAAAAGGTTTCTCACCCCAAGAATAAACAGATTGAATTCATCTGAAATTCAAAATGCTAATAGAATCCCAAAGTTAATTATCAAAGTGTGTGCCCCCATATAAACAGTATTAATGGCACATATTTTAGTTTGTAAAATGATAGGCAAATATAGAAAACATGTCAGTCTCCCAAACATGATGGAAATAAACACTATTTTTATATGAGGTGAACTAAGTCACTGGTAGGGTCTTCTAGATGGTAACTTGTTGCCAATATTCAATATTTAAGTACTACTCTTATTGTTTATATCATTCATGGAAATACTCTTAGCCAGTGGCTCACAAACTCCATTAGCTTACGACCCACTTAAATTCAGGTACATTTTTGATTACCCATCAAGGTATAATTTGTTTTTGTGTTTTCTTCTATAAAATGACAACTTGTGCAAATGACATAACGAGATTTCCCCCACCCCTTTCTTTCGGGCGCGCAGTTGTCTGGCGCAATGCTGTAGGGTAGTTACCTATCCCACCGCTAGAGCGGCGCCGAGCTTTGTAGTGGGGAACTCGTCCGTCACTGGAAGACACTCGCACTTGTACCACTGCTCGCTTGGGATGCGCAAGCAAATAATCCCATGTTTCACTTCTCTACGTTAGGTTAAGTTGTGTAAAATAAAACAGTTAAACTATGGGCAAAACGATTTATTATTATTAACATTAAGATTATATAACCTAACAACTCCTTGAGCAGTTTTTGAGACTGAGGAACATAGTCGTTTCAAACTATATGGTTTAGTTAAATCGAAGAAAAACTTTTACTTATATATCTTCAAATACAAAATATTTATAGTTGAGGGTGCAGTTACATTGATTCAAAAAATAAACGATGGGAGGAACTTTCTTGAATAACAAGGGAAGTAAGATAGACCATAAATGACCTTGATAATACAGAAGGCTTACCATGGCACTCCCTTTGTGACTCTTATTATCATCATTATTATTATCATCATCATCACCACCGCGTCATACTACCCGTTCGGGTTATACGCACTTACACTAATATGTAATGGTAGGGTGATTGTGAGATGAAATGGAAGACCTACAGTTTAACGTGGAATCCGAACCACAGTGGAGGCCTGGCATTCCTCACATTCACAAGTTGTGATTAATACACGTCTTGTCAGAGGTGAAGGAAGGGTTCAGCAATCGGATAAATCTGTGCCGGGACCGAGGATTGAACCCCGGACCCCAGCACAGAAGTCTGACACCTTACCCCTAGACTACCAGGTCACCTGTGACTCTTATTAATATAAAAGTTAGAATAAAGGTGGGCCAGTGTTTTGAAATGATTTTTATTGGAAAGCAGAAAAAATCTAACAGAGAAATTATTTTAGAGATATATTATTTTAGTAAATTTCACATTATTGTCACTTTTTTTTCATGGAGACAAAGGCGAAGTCTAAACTTAAATGAGTAAATCAACATACAACATTTTTTTCTTTAACCCTAAGGTTTTATCTGATTACATTGTTGAATCACTTTGACCAGTTAATTTCTCATAAATGAAAACAAAACAGGTTAAATGGCACAAGCAAAAGGGATGTTCTTTTGAATGTATATTTTAGTAGAAGTATAAATTAAACTTTACATTAGATTGATGCTCCTTTTGAAACTGGAGTTTTAGCAAATTATATCTTAGCAGCCTATTGCTACCCGGTGGTCATAAACATCCAAACTTCATTGTAAAATATATCAGAGCAATTAATTCACTAGGAAAGCAATTAAAACATAATCATATCATATGATGGTTTATCAATATTACAAAGACGACATTTTTTCAACTAAGCAACATGCTCATAGAAGAATTAAAACTAAAATCTATGGAAAATTAAAATTGGCAATTTAGTTAAAAAGTGAATAAAATTAATTTGCAATGACTTTCTCTTAACCTGCAAGCAGGCTTAGATACGTTCCACCATGGCATGCTCCCACTGCATGTCGGAAAGTTTGCCTCTGAAGATATTGGTGGCTTCGGTCATTACCTGCACCATTATTGCTCTTATGTTTTAGCTTACATCTGCTGTATTTCAGTAATGTAGTAGAACTAACCCAAGGTGTATATGTATATATACACATACACACACACACACACACAAAACATACAACAAAATAATCTGACATTGCTTAAACAAACGAGTCAATTAAATAGCCATTCATATATATTTTTTTTAAATCCTTTTTTAAATTAAACTGACACCTTTACACAAGACTTGAAATAAATAACTTATGACTCACACCTTAAATGGAAAGTCACCAGCATTAACTCGGTTAGTTTGGACAACCATTTATTGATGGAAATAAATTTCCTCTCCAGTCATGATAGTATTTTCCTAGATGAATTTAAAGATTTGCAAACATTCATTTAAAGATGTGTAAAAAAAACTATTTTTTTATTGATACTGTGGTTGACTTGATTTAATTTAATAAAATTAAATACTTCACTATGATGAATATGTTATCTATCCATCCCTAAAATAAATTACAGGAATATTATGTTGGGAGCTTAAGTTTCTAAATAAAAATTTCTGCTTATTCATAATTTTTTATCTCGGAGCTCTCTTGATGTAGGTAACTAAATCGGAATTGTTCAATAAAATAAGAAGTAAAAACCTAGTCATATATGACAATTTTATATTTAGTTTGTTGTCTAGTAATGTTTTTTTAAAAATATAAAATATATATTTCATCCTTTCTGAAGCTAGGAATTTGATTAGTCCCAAAATGACTAGCCTGAGGAAAATTAAAAACCAAACTCAAGTATTCGGATGAGTAGTTCTGTCTTTTCTAAATTTGCTCAATATCTATCAATTAGCTCATAAGCTATTAGGGATACACATATATGCGGTAATCTCATTAGTTATTTTTGCTATAATTTAAGAAAAATGTTTGAAAATTATGACTTTTCAGCTAAGCTTAGTTGAAAAATGGTATCTCAATCATCATCGTTTCAGCTGTGCAGAATCAAAGAGATATTTAAAATTAAAAGTAAATGCGACCAATTGTTTTAAAATGTTAGTACTGGAAAATAAATCCATGGGGCTAAAAACTCAATTACTTCAATAAGGAACATCGATGAGAAATACTTATGTAGTGCAACCATTTCTGTTTCGAAATGGCCCTCTAATTGACATTCATACCTCATTGTCCTTTATTGAAAATAATGGTTCTGGGTTTATCATACTACGTCCTTTTTGTACCAATTACCACTATCTAGGATAAGTTTTTCTTCTTTAAACTACATACAGGTCAAGTAATCTTTCATACAGTACTATTAAACAAACCATTGCCAGTTACTTTCAATATTACTTATATTAATAACTCGGCTCCAACAATAAATCTAACAGTAAGAATACTATTTTACTTTTACAATTTATACATTATATAAGTTATTCCTAAAAATAATATTTTTTAATTCCTTGTTTTTGTTCTTTTTAACAAGCTTGTGGGTTTATTGATGTTTCCCAATCCTAGGTTCTTGGTTTTTGTCTAAGAAGTAATCTTTTCCTTACTACTTAGAAAATTTCTGGAACAAAACCTAATCAATCTTCATATCTTTTTTACTGGTATTTTTTCAAGTCCTTTGTGATTATTTAAATTATGACTTGTTGTAAGGGTGTTTGATCAAACATTTAGGTGATTGTGAGCTGTAAATGTAGATCTTCTCTGTTAGCTATGAAACATCTTGTTATCTTGTGTGTTTTTTTTATTTATTGATCATCAGCCCAACTTGAAAGTTTGATATTGGGACCTATTATAGTTGAGTCTGTTCGCATAAAAAAAATATACAAATATCCGGCAATTGGTGATAAGAAAGAGCCACACCTTAATGCTATGTTTATACAAGCCATTTAATTAGGGACCCCAAGAAAATCATATATTTAAATTGGCGTACACAAGCGGTTGAGGTGTCATTTTCAATGTTTCTTTGGTTAAAAAATTCAATGAAACTATTTAAAAGCATGTATTTTAATTACTTTGACTGAAAAAATAAAATAAATGTATGTTTTTTATTTTTTTACTTTTTGAAGGACTGATATTTAAAAAAAGTTTTAAAAGAGTGTAAATTATTTTATTCGGATTTATAATTTTTTTCTGAACAAAATGTTGTGAAGTTCCATTTACACACAAGTAAATAGTGTTTTTATTTATTTGTTTGTTGCAGGTAAACTTAAGAGATGGCTATGCAAAAGAAACTTAGACTCGCCTCCCCAGAAGTAGCTCCTCCTGTGTTTGATTGGAATAAATGCTGTTTGTGCCTATAACATAGTCAACTCATGTCTCTAGCTGAACATCGTGATCCAAAACAATGGAATGCGGGATAGAAGACACTATCAGAAAACCTATTTAAATTTAAAGAACTTGGACTGTTACCAAATGATGTAAAAATGGAATATTTTGGTGAAAGAGGAGGAATACAGACTACCTGTGAAAGACACAAGGCACGTTGGCATAAACAATGTAGACTTAGATACAACACAAAAAATCTGAACCTTAAAGTTCAACAGTCACAGTCCTGTAACTAGGAAATCACAATTCAAAATGAAGCCCAATCGTGTGAGGAATCATCAACACAGTTCAATTTTTTTTTATGCTGGACTTGTTTTCCACCGGGAGCTTTTTTCATATGATTGAAATGTACCGGTTGAGCAATAGTTAATTCTGGTTGTGTAGAGTGGCTGTCTTTCACTTCAGAACTACCATAAAGCAATAAATTTATTGTTGCAAGCAAACCCGAGGGTACTGATGATTTCTGGCAGTCGCTATCAAAGATTCCATTGAAATTAGTAGTGGACTGAAACATATCTTTTCTCAACCTCATAATAAATCTTTGAAATTCTATGGAATCGGCTTCACTTTATGCCAACGTGCCTTGTGTCTTTCACAGGTAGTCTGTATTCCTCCTCCTTCACCAAAATATTCCATTTTTACATCATTTGGTAACAGTCCAAGTTCTTTGAATTTGAATTAGTTTTCTGATTGTGCCTTGTACCCCGCATTTTGTTGTTTTGGATCACGATGTTCAGCTGGGCAGATGAGTTAACCATGTTGTTGGCACAAACAACATTTATTCCAATTGAACACAGGAGGCACTACTTCTGGGGAGGCGAGTCTAAGTTTCTTCTGCATGGCCATCTCATAAGTTTAGCTGCCACAAACAAATAAATAAAAACATTTGTTACATGCGTGTAAATGGAACTTCACATCATTTTGTTCAGAAAAAAATGACAGATGAGAATGAAATAAATTAATTTTTTTTAACTTTTTTAAATAATTGTTTTTGAAAAAAGTAAAATATATATATATATATATATATATATATATATGTATATAATTTTTCAGTCAAAGTAATTAAATGTAGCTCTTTTCGTCCTCCAAGACAAAGGCTGGCATACAAAGTTATAAAGTTATAAAATAATAGAATAAATGCAGAGTGAGCAGATAGGATTTAAAAAAAAATATTATATAATATAGTTGCTCATCTTTCCACGCAACCTACTCAGTATAATTGCGCTACCAACAAGGATTGTAAAAAAAAATTTTTTTAAATAATATTACTAGGACAGTGAGAATATTTAGTTTAAAAAAGGTAGAAGTCATCATGTCAGAAGTTAATATATGAATGTAAGTTTTATTTATAAACAAGGGATATGATTCATTGAAAACATCTCAAGTATACACCCTACAATATTATTATCTTTATCCACAAGTCAAAAGGACTCCAAAAACATAACATACTTTTCTTTGTCAAGAAGGGGACTGAAATTATAATTACTCTCTGAATATTAAACATAATTTACTTTTCAGAAGGATTCTGAAATTATTATTATAATTTCCACAAGTTGGAAGGTATCTGAATATTAAAGATATTTTCCTTCTCAGAAGGATTCTGAAACTATCATTATAATTTCCACAAGTCGAAAAGACTCTGAATATTTAACATACATTTTCCATGTCAGAAGGACTCTGAAATTATTATTATAATTTCCACAAGTCGGAAAGACTGAATATTTAACATACTTTCCACATGTCAGGAGGACTCTGAAATAATTATCACTATAATTGCCACAAGTTGGAAGGACTCTGAATATTTAACATATTAAGGCTGAAAAGGAATTTAGATGTACAAAAGACGAAACTTAATTTAGTTCTTACATTTATTCGAACATGAAGAAGTGCCTAAGATCGATATCCTACCAAGAGTGAGTTGTCCTCCGATCTCCTGGCAGTATTTATTTGATATCATTTGCTCAGAGAGGGGGAAGGTAGGGGTTACACATAAGATAGACACAAAGAGTGAAAAGGGGGGAAGGGGGTAATGGTGAAAGGGGAACATGTGACGAGAATGCCCTGGAAGGCCCCAGAGCAGTGTTCTTGGCAACGTGGAACCATCTAGTGCCGTGAATGTTATGCTACACATTTCCCGGTGGCCTTAACGAACACATTAATTTGGCCTGGTCAGTTCCCTCGCACATTCAGTCTTGACCACCCATTTGCGTTAGCCAGCTATGTGGCGTGGGAGATATTCAGCTTGGGATGTACACAGTGAAATGGAGCTCATTATGTTTAGAACATTATTTAAGTTTTGGAGGAATATTATTGAAAGTAATTTAGCGTACTGTTTTTGAAATTTAATGTTGTAGCATATGATAAGATGCTACATAAAATACATGCCTTTAAATAGTTTCATTGAATTTTTTAACCAAAGAACATTGAAAATGACACCTCAACTGTTTATGTATGCCAATTAAAATATTTGGTCCACCATTTTGGAAAATGGCTGCCATATTGATTACAAATTGAATTTTTTCTGTCCTTATCTAAAATGGCTTGTAAGAACATAACATAAAGGTGTGTGAAGTGGCACCCCCTTATCACAAATTGCTGGATATTTTTGCAAACAGACCCAACTAGTAGGAGGGAGACACAGGGGTGAACATAAAAATATTTCCAATATAGGTTTTAAATATGACTCTATCAATTGTTGTAGCAATAGATATCAATAGTACCAAATCACTTTCAGCATTGTTATTTTCTTATATATGGGCATTTATCAGGAATATATTAATAAGTTATTTTCTTTTTTTGTCAAGATTTGAATTCCATTTTGGTAAGTAGTAGTTCAAAATACACTGATAAAACATTTTAAACCCTCTATATCCTGTATATATCTAAGCCCTGAATAACTTATATAACTTCAGCAATATTCCACACTATAGTAGAAAGATCACACTCTTAAGTCATAACTAATATTGGTATAGCTAGTGACTGAAAATATTCTGATATTAAAATAAAGTACAACTAATTAAGCGCCTGCAGGATTAAGCCCAACAAACTTTTTTTATTGAATTTTATAACTCCTTTAACTTAGGCAAAACTACAAATTGAAATCTAATTATCTGATATTTTTTTAAATAATATTAATTTTTAAATTTGATCATATATTTTCCAGCACTTGTGAAAAGGATTGTTTGTAAAATATTATATTTGTAAATAACATATTTAATGCAGCTATACCTGATCATTATGTTCCATACATATCTGCAATTATGTTTTTGTGTGTGTGTTTACAGGTAGACGCAGTCACCGTAAAAAGATAATTAAGAATAAAACACCATCTGAATCTTCTAGTCAAAGTCAAGAAACGCAAATACATTTATATTCTGAAATTTCAAATAAAGGTAATACTTGTATAGTATTTAATAAGGATGTTTTGTGATAATAATCCCAATGAACATAAAATGCTGTTTTCTTACATTTTTAATAAATACTCATAGCATTCAGTCAAGGTACACATTTATGTTTTTTATATCATTCCAAGGGTGTATTTATATCTGTTTGTTAACTTTGCCTTGTTCTATTATCAGATACGAAAATGCTATTATTAATATTACTCCAATAAAATAGTTTTCTTTTATTACCGAAATGAATGATTTGAAGTTTTGAGTGAATTTAAATTTGAATGAATTAGATATCAAAGTTTTAACTAGCTTTATTTTGTTTCCAAGCTTATCATTAAATTTAGAAGTGAACTGCAAATGATTCTAACAATGAAAAAAAAGTCAATTATTTATATTTGGCTTGTGCGTCAGCAATGAAAATCTCTATTTAAAAGCTTTTTAGTGTGTGGTTCATATTTAAAAAGATTAATTTCAAATGCTGGGATTTTCTTTTTTTAGAAACCGTGTGGAGTAGAGTACTAATTAGGGTTCGCCTCTTGGAAGATTCTGATTGTGTATGGTTTGGAAAGGAGAGATGCACATAATTGGCTAACAAACTACTCACTGTTGTTTTAAGTTTTATTTTATTTCATATATATTATCTCTATTTAAAATATTTTATTCTCTTAGCCTTTATCCTAGACCAGCGGTTCCCAAACTTTTCAAATCGCGGAGCACTTTTCAGAAGAGAAATTCGTCACGGAGCACTATCGTTGCCCTGATGCCAAAGTCACGTATATGTGTATTTTTTTTCTGTTTTTACCTAACTGCATTTTTAAGGTGGTTAGTCGATATTTTATCGTATGGCAAAATCATGATTTATTTTTTCTAAATAGCTTGAATTTGAATCCAAGCTTATTTTTTACCATTGGAAGTAATAGAAAATTGGGACTCTAAATACCGGTTTTTTAAACACCAATTTCTTACATACGTGTCTTTGTCATAAGGGCCACAATATTTTCACATAGCACCTATATAATTACTAAACCGAATGGCAGCATTATTCACGGCTGAAACAGTTTTTTAAGCATTTGGGCATGTTAAACATCAAGTTTTATTTCATTCGAAATGTTATTAAACTACATAAATGAAGAACAACCACAAAAAACACAAATTAACATAACACATTTGAGAACGAATTCAAAGCAGGTATTGTAAATCCACAATATGTTACTCACATAGATATGGTACGGTATTTAAAATCATTTTTACAGCTGTAAAAAAAAGTCACTTGGCATAAAAAAAGAACGATAAAGTATAGACAGCAAACTTAGATTTTAACGAGACCTAATATCTGGCTCTGTATTGAGACGGGATCTGTATTTTGTTTTAGTAGCCACCTAGGCAGAGAATCCTAATTTACTTAAATAAGTTGTTGCAGATGATGATGATTTTTGCTTTATCTGACAAAACTTCAAATTTGTCTTTTAGCTGACTTTAAAATTCTGATCGTGACTTCTTCGTTGCAAAATTATATTTTATCTCAGAATTTGGTGTAAAATTAATAAAGCACTCATACTGCTGCAATGGCTTTTCCAACACATCAAAG
>CABFWB010001610.1:127065-150320 GCA_902151455.1 Timema bartmani
GGGGGGGGGGGGGGGGGGTGTAGGTTGTACACACCAATGATTCACCCTAAAGGCTATTCACGAGTTTTTTTGTGACAGACAGCTGAACATAAACACATTACCACTACACAAAAACGTTTACAAACAAATAAACCGTGAGCGAAAGTTCTGCAAAGAATTATGAGCATGTTTGCATATCATATGGGAGACCTGAGTTCAAATCACAGCTGGATACACTAAAGTAATTTTCCACATATCATTCTGAATGTTATTACTGCATAGATGATTCATTTAGCAAAGATTAAATAAAGCAGCATTTTACTAGATGGACATATAATAATACAGTAGTCCTAACTATATTTGTTAACTGAAGAGTAGGATAGCCAATAGTAAAAACTATTTTAATAAATGATTTATAGATTTACTTATTACCATCATACAGAATAAACGTCAAGCTCATCTTGTATAGTTTGCTTGTGATGGGGAGGTAGAGCCTCAAATCCCGGCCTAGTGTACAATGGTGTTTATTCTTAAGTGGTTCCCTCCTTTCCCGAACATTGGGAAGACTTAGATGCGGATGGGAGAATAACATCAGAATGGACTTGAAAGTGATAGGATGTAGCGAGGTGGACTATATAGAACTAGCTCAGAATAGGGATAGTTGGCATACTTTTGAGTGGGTGAATAAATTTGGCTCAAAATAAATAAATAGTATAAATGAGAGATCAATACTTTCCTATATCCACCGATTCAAATTAAGAAATGTGTTTTTACTCGTATATTATACTGCATAGCTGGTTATTCCCATGGGGAATCTATAAAGTAGGCCTAGCTTTGTTATTTTTATCTCTATATATAAATGTGAAAGCCCTCACCCACCTACTCACTCATCACTAATTCTCTTACTTGATGAATAGCTAGAAGGCTGAAATATTGTATATTGTACATCAGAGGGTACATACAAAAACTACGAAAATTTCAAAGTGGGAATCCAGAAATTTAAAAAAACAAAAAACTAAGGGAAGGTAAGAAGTTGAAATCTGGCATGCAGGTAGGGTTACCATTCCATATAATAAAGACAGTCCTAGCTTTTAAAATTAAGGTAAGAAGTTGAAATTTGGCACGCAGGTAGGGTTACCATTCCATATAATAAAGACATTCCTAGCTTTTAAAATTTAAGTTCAGGGTTTGTGAAATGGAGGTGTAAAAACTTTTAAAACTATTCCTCACTAATCACTAATTCTCACACTTCACGAATAGCTAGAAGGATGAAATTTGGCATAGCTGTACATCAGAGGATACTTAAGCCTCGTTTATTATGTAACAAGTTGGACCCAACGTTTTGGGAAACTAGCTATGTGGAAAAGTAAGCTGCGTTTATTGTCACCAACTTGTTGGACCAACATCTTGGGTCCTCCGCTAGTTTTTAATCCGTCTACACATTTCTAGCCATGGATAATGACGTGTTACTAACTGTTTCTTCATTTAATGTATTGACGTAAGAAATGGGGGTTCGAAGTTTTTTTTTGTCTAAACGTTGAAATGAAGGTGTGTAGATGGGAATAATGAATGATCTACATTTACAAAGTGTATTTGATAACTTTGTACAAATGTAACATTAAAAGAACAGAATACTTTTTATATAAATCAATTATTTTAACTATATTAACCTTGTTTCATTCCGTGATCACAAAATTATGCAACCCCGATGTTGATAGTTAAACTAATCTGAAAACAAAACACGTGCTTCACCAAGCTTAGAGAATGATTCAACTCGATAGCGTATGCGCAGAACCTCCCAACTCTGCCGAAATGTTGGGTTGGTCAAAAAATGATCTAACACAACCCAACACAATTTGTTGGCTCTGATTGGCTCTCCCAACACCAACATGTTAGCCAACATTCTCAACAAGTTGGGAGTGCATTTATATTGCAACACAACTTGTTGGGATTGTGTTGTCCAACATGTTGTGTTACAAGATAAACAATACTTTAGAAAAACTACATAAATTTCAAAATAGAAATTTGGAAATTAGGTGGGTATTAGGGAGTCTATTAATATATAAAAAACGTTTAATGGAAGGTAGAAAATTGAAATTTGTTACACAAGTAGGGAGTTACCATTCCAGATAGTAAAACCATTCTTAACCTATGATATTTCAAGTTCTGGGCTGGTGAACTGGAACTAGTTGTGTAAAAAGTTAAAAAATTAATAGAAACAACCACTTATAATGGTGGTAAAAACTTAAACTAGGCAGGAAGTAAAAGGGACCACTCCAAATAACCAAAAAGGTTTGATCATTTCAAATTTTTAAAAGAGACTTAGTGAAATTGGGGTTGGGGCGTCGGGATAAATCTTATCTATATAAAAAAAGCAAAAGCCTTCACTCACCTACTCACTCATCACTAATTCTCCCACCTCTCGAATAGATAGAAGGCCAAAATATGACATAGTTGTACACTATAGGTTACTTCAAAATACTACGTAAAAATAATTTGGAATTTCAAAATGTGGCTTGAGGAAATGGGGGGATTTTAATAGGTGAAAAGCTTCAATTGAGGTTTGAAATTAAAATTTGGCAAGAAACTAAATGGATCACTCCAGAGAACCCACTAATTTCGATAATTTTTAATTTATAAGGAGGAGTTAGTTAAAGGAGGGAAGGGGCTAAAAATTTAAAAACGAATATAAACCTCTATCTGTGGTAGAAAACAGAAATGTGGCAAGCAGGTCTAGGACACAATACAACTAACTATGCCGTAAATATAAGAACTGTTAAAATGAACCTCCAGCCATTCAAAGAATGGGTATTCCAGCTAGTTTTTGTATAAAATTAACTCAGAGAAAGCAACAAAATCTTAAATTATGTTTGAATATTAATCATTTACTGTTTTAAATTGTGTCACAAAACATTAAAAGTAGGTTGACTAAAACCACAATGTCAAAATAGAGATATAATCTAAAAATTGTCAAAAGCTGACATTTATTTTAAAGATTAACTTCTCTATGCACAACAATATTTTGAACTCTGGCTTGTTGCTAGTAAAAAAAGAAAGAAGAGAAAAGAGTGACAGAGTAATAATTGGTTGTTAAAGATTTAAAACAAATTAAAGTTACATAGTACTGTAACATTTTACATTTTAGAAAAAGAAGCAAATTTTACCAATCTCCAATTAGAAATTTCAAATATATAAAAATTAATGGGTTATTTGGAGTAATCCCACTATATTCCTGGCATTTATAGATTTCCATGTTTCCTAAAACTGTAAAGTGATTTAGGCGTGATTGAATAACACTCAGACAGACAGTATTAAATTTGTATATTGTATTAGTAAAGGTTAAGGTGGAATAGAAAGGGACGCGAGAAAAGGCCAGTATTTTTGCAATTTTTTTGGCCAAAATAAATAAAATATTGCTCCAATAGGAACATAGAGTTTAATTTTTTTCACATGGTGATTTCACTCGTTCCAAAATATGTCATGAGCAGGGCGGCATTATCTAACAAACTTTTTAAATGAAGAGAAAAAGTTGTACTTAAATTCCAGAACACCCTTGACAGATATTTAAAAAAATTGAGGTCACCTAGCGAAGAAAATTGAACTCTATGCTTGTACTGTAGCAGTATTTTATTTATTTTGGCCAAAAAAAATATTTTGCCATAAAAACTGCAAAAACACTGGCCTTTTCTTGCGTCCCCTTCCATTCCACCTTAAGCTTTCTAGGTATCTTGGTTTTGGAGATACTATATAGCGCCTACACACAAAAGGCACATACAAACAAATACACAAATATATGTTCTTATTTTAATACAATGTTATAAGTTTATGAATTGATACATTGGGTTAAGAAATGTGTAATAAGGCTTTGAAGTCAATGATTCAATTATAAATAAAAAAATTACATTAAAAACATTGTATAATTTAATCACGGGAGATTGGAATATTGGTCTGGCCAAGCAGAAAATTTTACATCTTTTATCTGTCAATACAAGGCTATATTGTATGTAACATTTCCTATTTTATTGTTTACTAATTACTATTCAATAATTGACAGCAACTTTTAGATTGTTCAGTTTTCTCAGCCTTTTGCTTGTATTAGGTCGTCTTCAAACCAACGCACCCGCTTATCGGACTCGCAATTACGCAATTAACTAATTTTGTCTTTCTACAATAACACACGCAAACACAATCGTATGTCAGAACTGAACATTGCCCATCTCTTTCGAGTGCGTAGCTACGTTTGCTTGCGTTCAGCCAATAATAAACAAATGATCAGACCATTATAATCAGATAAAATGAATACCTAGTTAAATAATCTAATTTTCTTGGCAATAATATAGTAGAAAATATTATATTTTAAAATTAACTAATAAAAATAATTAATTAGTTTATAATGTATATTTATCTGAAGTGTTGTATTGCTGAAACGTTAATATGGCTTTAATTATGTAGTCATAGTCTATGGTTGTGTATGTCTGCTCTTTGCCTTTTATATATTCTTTTTTTGTGGTACTTAAGTTTTTAAAATGGGATTCAATGATAGTTTCATAGAATGTGTACTAGGTGAAATTTAGGCTCAATAATAATTTAATATTGTTTTCAAAATATTAATACAGGCTCATTATGATTCTCATTAAATGTATCAGAAACAAGAGCTTCCCAAATAAATGTTGATTTTAATATAACATAAATTAAAGTTCTTTTAAAACAATATGTGGGTTGCTTAGGTTTTTGGGTAGTTGTGAGAAGGTTACATTACATTTAATACTCAATAGCCATGAAATAAGAGCATCTGTTTTCAGTACTGTGTACTATTACTAATAATATTATTAATAATAGTAATAATAAATTAAATAAAACAATGATCTACAAATTTGTATTAATACTACTATCTGTTTATTTATTTGAATGGTCTATTGATCATTATTTCAATTATTCTTTTGGCATAGTATGTTATATTTGTTGTTTTCTTAAGTGGCTAATTCGTCTTAATTCCTATTGGTTGAAATTACTTCTTACGTCTTTTCATTGTAGAAAGTCTTGTAACCCCCCCTTTAAATTGGTTGGTCCATATTACTATAAATAAAAGGCAGGTTGGTTACAAGAGAGTTTTTTTTATTCAATAAATAACAACACTCGAAGAGAGAGAGACAAACTCAGGGTTAGGCGCTGACAATAATACCAAATGGCCATAACAAACAAAGCCAAAATAAATGATTTGGGGCATGATCCCAAAACTCTAAGATGGTCACCAAAGGATTTACAAAAATAAACATTTTTAAATTGACCCTGTTCAAAATGCGATGCATAACGATAATAACTAGATATTGAAATGATAACCTGCAGACCAAAAAGAACTATCATAAAGATATATACTAGTCGCCATTGGCGACTTTCCAATTACTAATGTAAAAGACAAGAGTACCCTAGACAAATGGGTTGTCTTAATAGCCATTACAAGGTGCAATAAAAATGAACAAAGATACATAAAAAAGATCTTCAAAGTTAACTAACCTAACGACTAACATAATTAACAAGCTAAGAGCGCGGGCTCGCGGCCCCAGATTTGTGCAACAAGTACAGATCTTCAATAGACTAAAATTCTCAATTTTGACAAGTAACGCCATTGTTCAACAAGATCCCAAAAAGTATCTCGCGTATCAAGATGGTGGCATTATAAATTTCGAACCCATCCGTGAAGCGGACAAGACAAGTTAGCCTATACAATACTTGTTTTAAGTTCGACTGCGCAACCATGACTTCTAGGGAAAATCATGCAGTCCCACAAAAAATAAAAGTTATGTCTTATGTCTATATTGCCAAAACAGTAATTTAGAGTCCATCATAAACCAAACAGAATTTTGATGTAAATAAACTAAATCTAATTTAAACAACTAAGTGTCTCACCTAAAGAATGCAGAGAAAAGTGTGTCTTGGCTATAGAGGTCTGCCATTATATACACATAGCTTGAATCACGTGTTCTCACAGCGCGGGAAGTACGGATGTTTCTCGAACATCCTCAATCGAACTGGATAATATTCAAATTGCGCGCCGGTCAGTCGACCGTTAATACCAAAACACTTTTGTCGGCGCGCACGGATCTGCGCATGCAGACAGTCTCTTGTTTGTTTCTACTTGGGCGAGGCGCGCTTGGAGGCGGACGTCGAACCACGGCCCTTTAGTTGGATACAAGTCGAGCCGTGATGTGTACGTAGTGTGGAGCCTCGTTGCAGACCAGCCAAATGGGTGCAGAATTGGTGAGCCAAAACAATCCTTTCTCTTTCATGTTGTAACAAGGTTACAGTCTATTTTGAATTTAAGAAGATTGTAGCTACGAGTAAGCCTGCAAATGCATAATTACGAGTCCGACAAGCGTGTATGTTGTTTGTAGACAAACCATAAGGGGACTCTGAAATAAAGTTAAACGTAAACATTTAATCTAAGAATCATATTTGAACAAACAATTATTTTTCTATACCAATCAGGAACAAATTTGGTACTATCAAACATATTTTAAAAATAAGGATTTTTAGTAGTTGGTGAACAAACTTGCCGGTGTTGAGGAACTGATATTCAATTTCTGTTTTCTAACTGTGTTTATTTTGGTCAGGTAAAGATAGGGGTGGATCCAGGAAGCAATTTTGTGGAGGAAGTGAAGGAACTTTTACCCGGAGGAGGGAGTACGGAATATCTACCAAATTTTTTCAAATTTAACACTCAAAAGAAGTGACATTTTAGGCTCATCCTTGACTTTGGATCTGCTCAAATGTGTTTAATTCTAAATTCCAATGTTTTCGTTTGTCACCTGACCATTTGGGGGGAGGGAGGAATTCCCCCCCTTCCTGTGGATCTGCCCCTGATGGAAGGGGAAAGGATGGTTTCATAGACACTAATAAAAAGCTAAGAGCCAGAGCAGTGAAGGATATGTAGTAGCCTAATACTTTTAAGAGTTCAATTTTGAATCACCATTGAAGTACTATTTTTAAGGTACACCTTGTGATAGTATCAGTTATTGTTATTTGCAATGTCAAGTATAGTCGGGAACTGAATAGTAAAAGCAGGGTAGATGATAATCTCCTGATTTATGTTGCACTGGTTCACTGTGGTGTCTTGACTGGTTCAAACTCCATATTTATAATGTTGCTATTTGACTCAGTGACTTCTCTAAAACAAAAATATCTATAAATAAAATATGTTATCTTTAAAACAAGAATGATAGTGTTTATCAAGTTTAGAATATTCCACATAAAGATGTATTCACTAAAAAATAGTTACTTTCCAGCTAGCTTCTTTTTCCATCTAGTGACCATATATTTAGCAAATTTATTCATCTTACGAGTACGACTCAGTGGAGGGTTTTTAACCATATTAAAAAAATATATCTATAAAAGATTTCCGGTAAGGTTCAAAAGTGCACGACCAAACCTACTGCTCTGAAGCTAAAATATGGAATCACTAAATGGTGGAATGAGCTGACCATATGAGCTTCCTTGTCCTTCTAAGAACTGCAACACAAGATGGGATAAACTGATACTCTTGTTTGAGTGCTGGTGTCCACAGCTGGTAGTGCTGTCATCAGTCATCACAAGTTCAATTTGGGAAAGAAAATAGTGAGGGGGAGAGGTACTCTAAATATTAGAACCTAGTTCTTAAATTCCTCGCTAGTTTCAGGTGTTATCAAGTCAGTCAAACATGGAAGATCCACGCAAAAATGTATTAAGCGAAGTGATGTGTTAAAGGGATTTACACTACAAGATTGATTCATCTATAGTCTTAAAAGCTGACCTCCTATAGGCAATAATCAAACATCTACTAGCTCAAAACTAATCCACCAGAAAATTTAAATAAATTTAAAATCTTAGTACCTAAGATAAAAATTAGTTAAATAATTACAAACGGCTTTATAAAAATGGTATTTTTAGATCTAGAAGTAATATTGAACTATTTAAAACGTATTTAGGTGGTTATATTGAAATATTTACACTTTAAACTAAAACAAGTTATTAGGTCAAAGATAAAAAATAAAATACATAGAAATTATGGTTTTAGAAAATTAAATTAATCAAATTTCATCAGTTAAAACAAATTTTAAAGCAAATTAAAAAGATTGAAAAAAAAATTTTTTTTTAATCAAAACACAGTTAGAAGTCTTGCTGAGGAAAAAAATTGTTTTCTTAAGAAAAAAAAAATCCAATGCACGATTCTCCTTAAAAACATTATTCTTGGACACAATTTAAAATGTACTCTATCTAATGTAGAACTGTAGGTATGTGACAGCTAACTAAAGTTACCAAATCAACTCTCATGTACCCATTTGCTAAACCATATGATTTGCAAGACCATAGATTGAGCTGCTGTTACATTTGGTAGTCAAAACTTTCATAACAAACAATATATTTTTTATTACTTTTACATCTTCTGCTAGCTGTCAGTTACCACCACTTCTATGGTGAATGGACTTTATGTGAATCTATATACTATGGGTATTAACTAAAACCATCTACTGTAACTTATTGCATTGTGCATCGCATGCAGGAATCTATATACAGTACTGAGGGTATTAACTAAAACCATCTACTGTAATTATTGCATTGTGCATTATTGCATGTAGGCTAATAATGACAAATGACTAAATATTGTATGTAGCTTAATGTAAATATTGCATAGTACACAGAACAATATGCAAATTAAATGTACCTTGGGTATGTATGTGTGCACAAGCACAGACTAAACTGATAGAATAATTCCCGCTGAAGACTCAGAAGGGGATGAAGATATGACCTTGTAGAATTGTAGTCATTACTACGTAGGCTATTTTATAAACTTTCCCTAGAGGGGGAAGCTAGACCACTCACACTTCATGCAATTCAATGGTTTTCCTAACATTCCTACAGCAAAATACTTTATATTTATTAGTGTTTTTAATTTTTGCACGCTGCTTGGAAATTTTTAAGCAAATATGCATCTCTAGATGTATCTGCCTCTGTTATTGGGATGTTGTTTTACCTTAAGAGCCAATGTTATGTTGCTTGGGAAATTTAAGCTTCCTACTATCAAGAAGAATCCTCTCTTCATAGGTTTCTGTTAAGGGAAATTTCACTGTAATATCCAAACCTGCCACAGTAGGATCTGGCTAATTTTAAGTTGGTTAATTCGAACCCACCATTATTCCCCACGAAATTATTATTTAATTCAATGGTAAAAAATAACATTTAACTCAATTTTTAGAAGGAAATATTTGGATAATTCGAAGTTTATACAGTATATTGTTAATTTTTTTGAGTTTCTACTTACTTCAAACCTAACTTAACAATCTCTATTAAACCCAAGAATCCCAGGAATGTCAAATACAGGTAAGAGTTATTGACTCATAGTAAAAGAAAAAGCGGGGAATTTTGCACCAGCTACAAGCGGTTTTCCTGGACTGGCTCTGCTTTAATCGCTTCTGTGTGACAATGCCATCGTGTGACAATGCCATCGTGTGACGCCCAGCATGGAAGGGGTAAGGTCTATGTTGCTTGTCCTAATCAGGCACCTTTGTCTCTCAGTGACAGTCGCTCATTGTCATCTGACAAATTTAAATTGCCGTGTTTTTACGATGTCTAAGTGTGGAACTTACACAAGTTTAAACTTAGCCAAGAAGGTTGAAGTGATTAGAGTACTGGAAAAGTGAGTTAAAAACAAGTGTGATATCACAAAATAATATGGGATACAGCTGATACATTTTAGCGACTTAACCTAAAAAAAGAATAATATCATTGAGAGTTGGTTGGAAAATGCAAAATGGAGGAACAAGAAAACGTGTTAGAAGCTGTGATTATCCTGAGGTTGATGAGTGTGTTTTAAATTGGTTCAAACAATCGTGCAACCTTAACATTCCTTTAAGTGGCCCATTAACTCATAAAGTCTGCATTTTTTGTATGTTGAGTTAATTTTCACAATATTTCATTTAGAGGTTTTTTATTTATTGTGTACAAACAGTTTGGATACCCCATTGGTTAATTTGAATTTTGGATATTTAGAATTTTTTTAGATATCCCTTGGACTTCGAATTAAAAAGGTTCTACTGTATATACTATTTAAATTAATGATCATTATTTCTTGTTCCTATTACATTTTGCTTAAATCACTGCACTTTCCTGCTTCATACTTTTAAAGTTATTGTTTGTTCCTGCTTTATACTATCACAATTAATGTTAATTCCTTCTTGTTTTTGCTTCATACTATTAAAAATACTATTCATTCCTGCTTGTTCCCGATTCATACTATTAAAATGACTGTTCATTCCTGCATGTTCCTGATTCATTCTATTAAAATGACTGTTTAATCTTGATTGTTTTAGCTTCCTGATATTAAAATTATTGCTCATTCCTGATGGATTCTGTTCTGTTTACTATTATATCTTATTCTTTATTTTTGATTATTACTACTAGATCCAGTTTGAAAATGACTTTATATTACTGCTAGCTCCTACTTGATACTGTGTGCCACCATTCCATACTTTTTGTAAAGTGTTTTATTACTGCAGATACAGTCATTTATTGTTTAGTACTGTTTGTTCCTACTGTGTTTAGAGCAGTATTGAGTAGCCTACTAATTTCAAGTAATGCGGCCATTGAAATTAAAATAATGTATTCAATTTAAACACATAGATAGTTTAATTTACTTAATTATACTCAGCCTTTCAAACTTGTAGGCATGTATTACTAAAAAAACTTATTGGGAATTTTAATTGATGGATTATTTATTATGAGTAAACATTCTCCTATTTTATAGCTAGTGTCCTATACATTTTCAATAAAATACATAAAATGGTATTATTTTTTGTTTTACAAATTTGTATGGTTCACATAAGGATGCCTTAGCAGGCCAAACCATAGTTTTGTTACAGAGTAATATTTGTGGAGCCAAAAAAAATCAATTTATTATTATTAAAATAAAATTGAAGTTTCATAATAAAACATCTTGTGTTAAATAAAAAAATACTTCTAGAATCTTATATTTAAAGTAACTATTTATTTAAAAAAAAAAATTAATGGTATTAATACTAATATTAAAATGTCTGATTCATATAATCATAATAACTGAATTTAAAATCTAGTATTTTATTTCAAACAACTTTTAATAATATTTTGATTTTTCACATAGACCTTTTAAGAGCTAACCATATTAAAGAACAGATATATTGACCTTTTCCAGAATAGAGCCCGAGGAATAGTTTGGAATTTTTCTATTTAGAATAAAAATAAGATCATTCTCAAGTCTATTAAAATATAGAATCGTAAAGTAAATATTTATCTAGACATCTAGACTTTAAGAAAATATATTTAATATTTAAGGTGTTGGCTTATTTAAATGATACTTCTTTCAGTTTGACTACTTTACATTGTTTGTATGAATAAGTTTGATTCACTTAATCTTGCATTAAAATTGTACTTATTTTCAGGAGTAGAAGCTCTTTAGCAAGCATAAAATCAACAGTCAACAGACGACGTGTTGGGAGACCCCGGAAATACCTCACTGATAGCTCTTTTAGCAGTCCAAGTCTACTTAAAAAGTTCAAACCCAACTCTCTTATTCTCAACACTGAACAGAATGCGAGTGTTTTGATGCCAGCACTTATTTTACCAAGCTCTGACAGCTTCACAACTTATAGAACTGGAGGAGGTAATATTTGAAGAAATGCATTGTTATCCTACTTTGGAACAATCAAAGGGACAAAGTTAAAATCTCAAGATCACTGTAAAATGCATTTTATTCTAAACAATCTATATACACTTCCTCTCAATGTTGGCTATGCAACAGAGAACTTCACTGATATGCTCAGCCTAGATTTGACAGGTTGCGATTGAAAGTAAAAATAAGTCAGTACCATAGTCTATATAAAGGGGGTGGTATTGGGGATTCTTCCGCCGAGAGGGTAGCACCGTTTAGAAATGAGCTTTAGATATTTGCCCAATAGGTTCATAACCAGCTTGGTATAGCAGTCAAATTGTCACACTACCCAATACATTTTTTTCACTTTATCTCAAAAAGTGCTTTAACTACTTTTATTGAATGAATATCAACACACAGGTTGCAAATCATAAATATCACAGTCCATATGTAGGGGCCCCAATTCATCTAATTTAAATTAGTTGAAAAATGACACCTGGATGTAGGAATCAAATCCAGGACTATTGGTTTAGCGTGTCACTGCTCTACCACTGAACTCTTCAGAATTAAATTAATTTTAGTTTGAATGAATTTAACTTTTTTATAAATAGGGTTCAGGATTTTACATCTTTCTAATCTTTTCATTTTCTAATACCTTTATTTACATTTTCTTGACATAAAATCAATTTTATTTGAATCTTGTCATCTTTCAAACAATGCTTAGTGAAATGATATTAAAGTTGGAAATGCATGTATTTATATCAAATTCAGAAATGTGTATATCTACACGTTTTTTACTGCTGTTTACTAAATGAGAAAGTTTTTCAAATGTTATTTTCTTTGATTTTGTTTGTTTTAATTCAGATATGCCTACTGAAACTGATGAGGAAACACAATCCGATTCAAGTTGTTTTAGCTGTTCAAGTTCTGATAACAGCAGTAGTTCCAGTGGGGAAAACTCTAGCTTAGACCTTACCCGTCACTCACAAGAAGAATCTTCGGCAGATGATGATCATGCTATTGTAAGATATATCAGTGAACATCTGGAACCCCTCACTTTAGTTTGGGCCAAATGTCGGGGCTACCCATGGTATCCTGCTCTGGTTAGTATGCCAAGTAATATTAATATTAGCACCGCGTCTTACCACCCGTTCAGGTTATACGCAACTGGTAATGTGTAATGGTAGAGTGATTGTGAGATGAAATGGAGAACCTACAGTTTAACGTGGGATCCGAACCACGGTGGAGGTTTGGCATTCCAAACATTTACAAGTTGTGATCAATACACGTTTTGTCAGAGGTGAAGGAAGGGTTTGGCTATCGGATAAATCTGTGACGGGACCGAGGATTAAACCCCAGACCCCCAGCACAGAAGTCGGACACCTTTCCCCTAGACCGCTAGGTCACCTTAAACAAAGTAATATTATTTGTATGTGTTTTTCCATGGCATAGAACATAGGAATCATAGTCACATTCATTTTTAATTCATTTAAAAAATGTAAAGTTGTCAGGTTGATTATTAAACATATATAGCAGTACTAAATATGGTCATAATTTTTTGTTGTGATTTTTCTGTTGTAGTAAAATCCTGGGAAAAAAATTAATCAATCTTCTAAAAGAAGGGTTTATTTTGTAAATTTTGATATGATATTATGAATGCTACCATTACTAAAACACTTAGCTCTTATGAAATAATCTAGGTATACTTTTATTTACTTTTACTTTACATCCATTACTGTTTCCAGTCTGTGGACTGGGTCAGTTTTTTATTCAAGTGATAAATTTTCTACAATCAGCTTGTTAGGCCTGTCTTAGCTTAATTAATATGCCTTATAATCTAACATAAGACTAGAAAAAACACAACATCCAATCCCTGGCCATTAATTCATCACTGTGATTGCCCTTGTAAACCCACATTTCACCAATGATAAATTTTTCGGCTATGCCGGGAATCAAACCAGGGTCTCTTAGCTCAGTAGGCAGACACCCTGCCAACTGAGCTAAGGTGCCAGATACTTTTATTTACTACTAAACATAAGCAAACATGAAAAATTAATTTCCATTTTCTTGAATAAGATATTAATGTCAAATTGATTTTAATGTACTTTTATTTTTATTTTTATTTTTTATCAAATTTTCCTTAGTTCTATTAACACCATTTACAAATATATTTGAGTGGGTGAAGTGTATAATGTAATATTTTAATTTAGCAAAGAATGAAAATATAGTTCCACGACAGTTATAATTCTTAAGAAAGTAAAAAATTGGGGCTGGGCCAATCTACCTAGTTGGACAGGGTGATACCAATCATTTATTGCCGATATTGCCTATCACTGATGCCGATCATTTTGTTTATTTTCTTTACAATATTACAAAGTTTGTAAGCAAAACAACACAAATAAATTTTTGAATACACACAATTATTCTTTATTAAATTCTTACAAAAAATATTAACAAAATATTTTTAAAAATCATAATAAATAACTCAAAATGATGCTCTGGCAACTATTTGAAAAGGGGGGAGAGGTTAGTAAAATGTAGATAGGTGTTTTAGATCTCTGAAATAAATAGAAAATACTAAACTTTGATCATTAATTATTAATAATTTATAAAAATTCTTTCAAAATTAGTACAAAGGAAAAATGGCTCCAAACGACTATATTATATTAAACATTGAAAGGAGGATAGAAGGGCAAAGGCTTACACACTTGCCAGAAAATTGAAGAATGTAAATAAATAAGGGTCTAAGTGCCGAAATATTTATTCTGAGTTAACTTCAAAAAACTATTTTTCAATAAAAATATAAATATTTTCTTGTTAATATTTTATTGTAAATTAAAAGGCTTTTTTATTTTTACACTAGCACACCAATTAAGACAAATTTTTGACTAACACTAAACAAAAAAAAAACTAAGCAACGTTAAGAATAATGGAAAAACACTATATTTCAAAGGTCATGCCAACAGAAACGCTCTAAGTGTCATTGGTGTAAATGAAATAATCCACATTTATTGAAAATGCGAACATTAAAAAAAATATTACAAACAAATACATAATCTGTCCTTTCACTTGTCATTATTATAAAAGAGTATTATGATAATAAGAAATCACTTTTATATAATCCTCTTTTCACTTTTAGTTTTCCTGCTAAGTTTATCACTTTACTAAGTTATTGTAAAAAACTGTATGTTCTGTTCTTCTTTAGAAAGGAATGGGATTACATTTTTTAAATCCTTTTCTTCTCTTTAGTAATTCTTGACTGACTGTTTAATCATGGGAGCTCTGTTTCTTTGATCTCCCGATTTCTCCGTGATTGTTTCAAGATATTTGCCTCTTACCACATTTCCAGTTCCCCCAAACCTTTTCGTGTCTTAGCAAGAGTTGGATTTTCTTAATCCCAAGACATAGAAGAGTGTCCACTGACTAGAAACTTGTGATTAATTTCATTAAAAATACCCTTGCTGACTAGGTAGACCCATAAGAAAATAAGAACTCTGTTCTTATTTTGGCGGCAGCAGTTGTCACTCCAAATGTTAAGGATTTTCTTGTTGGTAATACCATTCCTCAATACTATTTCATTTGATACTCTACTGGTTATTCCTTCATGTCAGACACACTTATACGTGTTGTTGGTATCTCCAATATGAATAGCGAAATTAAAATTTTATGGCTACCTTGAATAAAACATCTGGGATTGAGTTAGAGCAGGTGTGAAAGGGACTTGCTGTAAATCCATAGAAGCTGTGCATTCTTCACTCAAGGATAGTTGGGATTCTTGCTCATCTTTGTCATTGCATTCAACGATGATGTAGCTCTAATTCAATCTCAATTTTTCTTCTCTAGCCTAGACTTTCTGCTTGACCCTCTTTGATCATAGCTGTGTAAATATCACATGTACCACAAGTGTTTGTGCAAGGACGTCCAAAACACAATTTCGGAAAGTTTTTTTTAACGCTTACTGTAGCAACGGTAAGATACTCTGGTGTTTGGTTAACATTCTTTAAAAGTGAGGAAGAGATGGTTCAAACTGAGCTCAGGATTTAAGTATTCACGTTTTGATTTGTTCCTGCTTTAATGACTTTCATCGGATGGGAGGGTGTTTGTATGGTCAATCACAGTTTTCTTAGTTTCCAAAGAAAATTTCATGTTTTTCTTTATATTTCCTTTCGTTTCTACTACACGTTAGAGGCCTAGTTTCTTTTTCCCTGTCAACACTTGAATCCTCTTTTGGGTTAAGGCAAATATATCAGCAAATGCACCATTACAAACAGAAACAATATTTCCTTTACCATATGATACAGAATAGAAAACAGATGCCTGTTGTTGACTCTCATCTGGTTGCACGTAATTCGCATGCCTCCTTCTCACCTGTGTAATGGTCATCAATCCCAAAACAGAGGTCCTTTACTTCTCTGTTCATCTTATAGAAGTTGCAGAATAACTTTTGCTTGTACTCAACAGCTAGAGACTTACATTGAAAACTACATTTACAGCTCACCTGCAACACAAACACCTCCCTTTAGGTTTGGTGAAATGTTTACTTCATAATTTGAACAAAGAAAGAGAAGTCCACAAAATAACTTGAATTAATTGTAATCAAAACCTAAATTAGTAGATAATAATGAACCTACCTACATTAAGCTCAGTTGGCTTTTTTTAGTAGGAACTTTTTTATTTTTAGACAAAATGTATTACAAACCTCTTGCCTTTAAGTTTTTTATGAGGTGAGATACATTAAAATCCCCCATTTTACATAGAGTTACACTAATATTATTAGAATTATCTTCCATGTTTACGAGTCAAAACCCAATGATCATGATGGCTACTGTATCATGCTTGTGGCACATAGAGCATTTTAAAGTACATTCAACAGATGGACATTGCACTGGTGTATTCTTGCGGTGGTTACCAATACTTCCCAAAGGCATCTGGCACTTAGACCATAACATGGTTATGGGTGGATTAGCAATGGAACATAGCTCTCATACTTAGAGCATTATTTAATTACACTCTTCAATTGTAGCCCTCAAAGATCACAATTATAACACAACAAAACACATAAATATGTAATTTTCGGGTACATCAGTCCCCTTCTTCAGCTGAGGCAGAGCCAACATATATGTTCTGAGAAAGAAGTCCTTAACATGCATTGTAAACAAATCTTCAGGGCTTTCACAGTCCGAGGATACCCTAAACACTTAGTCAATAGTCAAATAAACAAAGCCCCAAATAATCAATTGCCCATCGAAAAACAGCCTTCCAATGACCTACTGCTCACCCCCCAGTATTAGGAAGGACTAGATAAACTCAGATTTATCCTGAATACTCATCACATCTCGCATATAATCTTATCAACAGTGCTCCAAGAATCACATTCAACCCTCCCCCCTCAATCTCAACATACTGGTTCACCCTAAATTGCCCGAGCCAACCACAAACAACAACAAACAATATCAAGCCAAAGGTTCCTACCCTTGCAATAAACCGAGATGTAGTACCTGCAACATTATTCACCAACCTTCCACCTCATTCAACATCAGACTCCCACAAATGGAATACCTCATGAAAGGCCACTATGACTTCTCCACAGGAAAATCTTATATATCAGCTACATTGCATTGCTACTGCATTGCTACTGTATTGCCACTCAGACACTGAATGAATGGTCACCGTTCTGGTACCAACTACAACAAACCTGACAAAACATTATCACTTCATATGCAAACACATCATTCAAATTTTGACTCATGGTAGGACTAGAGTTATACGAGCCCTCCCCAATAGTTGCACCGCTTCCCAGCTTTGTAGGTGGAAACTTGCTCACCAATATATTACCAAATCCTGGCACCCCCCTGGTCTCAACCTTAGATAACCTTCTCCCCTTTACTTCCAAGCTGGCCTACCCACACCAGTAAATAATTTCTATACAAACAATAATAACAGATATAATTTAATTTAATAATTATATAATTAAATATATCAATACAACATTATATCCATCTACCAAGAATAAAGAGACAAGTTTGAATAGGCAATTGCAGAATCCAAGCCTAAACCTTTTTTTTTAATCAAGAAACTGGTAACAGAATCTAAGTGACCATGATCAACCTGTAGCCATATTGACATGATCCAGTCTGTGTTTTACTCGCTTCTGCTGAAAAAGGGGACTGATGAACCCTGAAAATTACATTACAATGTGTTTTATGGTGTTTTAATTGTGAACTTTGAGGAATACAATTTACTGGTAAGTATGTAGGCCTTGCCCTTCTATACTCCTTTCAATATTTAATACAATATAGCCATTTGGCACAATTTTTTATAATGATAAAATAAGCTACCTTTATACATATAATATGTGAATACAAATTGTTTAGTCTTTTCTATGTAGATACAGTAAAATCTCCTAATGGAGGACCCTTTCCAGGATCAAAATGTTTTTGTTAAAAGAGGTATTCGTGATTGGGAAAGAATATATTTTTCTATGCTTGTAGCCTGAACGGGTAATAAGACGCGGTGCTAAAATATAGACTGGGCTTTCATTTGAAATTTTTCCACCAAAATATCTCGAAAACAACGCATTGCAGAAAAAAATGTCTTAAACAAAAATTGTTTTGTTCTGAGGGGAGAATAAGGTGGCAAGGCTGGTATGACCTTGGGTTGCGTTGCTAAGGTTATGTTAAGGTCACTTTAATTTTTTTTAATTAGACTACCTATTTTTTATTAAATGTTATTACATTACTTGGATAATCAGGTTAGAAACAATATTGTAGCATCACACTTGAGGTTGATACATATATTAATAAAACATTTGCATAGACATTCATAACTGTCTAATAGACTGTATTTCATAATGTTTATCAAACACCTTATCTCGGTCGGTAGCAAGTCTGTCTAAGCTAATGGCCCCGGGTTTGATTCCTGGCATGGCTGAAAAATTTATAATTGGCGAAATGTGGGTTTACCCATTCACAGTGATGAATTAACAGCCGAGGAATGGGTATTGTGCCTGTCCTAGTCTTTAGTTGGATTATAAGGTATATGAAGCTATGACAGTCCTAGCAATCCGGTAGTGGAAAATATATGACTTGGATAAAAAACTGCCACAGGTTGGAAATGGTAATAGATGTAAACTTCATAATGTTTAGATTATCAACCCTAAGATGCCTCGAATTGGATACCTACATAACGGAGTGCCTATCCCAGCCCCACCACTAGATGTTCTGGCTTTGGCTGACAACTATACAGATCCTGTTTACTTGGTGCTTTTCTTTGATACAAAGCGCACCTGGTGAGTAATTGTAAATAAATTATTACAAAAAATTGGTGAGATACAAAGTTTAGTATTTTAAATGCTATATAAACCTATAGAAGTATAATAGGCAACAACAAATGATTACAATGTTAAAGATAGAAAATATTATAATCAAACCAATGAGTTTTGACAGCAGATAAAATGCTGCTCACCTGATTAAAGAGTAAAATTTAACATTCAACAAACTAGGGAAAATCCTCTTTCTTTATTTACTTTTTTTTATTTTCTATAACAAGACCTGTACCGGTAGCGGTACATAACGTACATGGAAGTTGAAGGATCATGGGGGTGGAGGGTGGACCCCCATTCTTGAAAATTGTTTGGGGTGCATATATACATGCAGAAGATATGGCTCTAAGTAGGAGTCTGCGAGGTTACATGTTAGATTGGAGTCGATCGCATGCTAGTTTCTTGTGTAACTCCCTAGCATCAATAGTTGAGATTGGGTTGAATAAATATATAAATTTCAAACTTAATTATGTAAATAAATGTTGGAGTTCAATTATTACTGTCAAAACGTTCATGTTTGTTTACATTTGTAGTTCATTATAACACCGACAGATGTCTTATGAATTTAGTCTTAAAAGCCTTTTCAAATAATTAACCGTTAGTCATGCTCAAGCCAAACGCTGTACCGATCATGCTATAGATTGTGTTTGCATTAGTTTATACAAATTGTGTATTTCGATCCCCACTCTGCCCAACAGGCTATGAGCCCAGATTACGCAAGTTACGTGATCGGAAACGAAACATTACTTTAACTAAACGAACAGTTATAAATCAAAAAGGTGCAGAAGTCGAACGATTCATTAGCCTAACCAAATGGTACATGCGAACGTGGCACATTCAACATGACTCGAGATGTTGTCACGCGACAACTACGATATGTGGAAAATACAAGCCGCAGCCTTGCTAATAAAAAATGATACATGGGGATATGTGTCAGGAGAAATACCACAACCCGAAGTGGTTAGGGAAAACACGGTGCGTGTTGCCGTGCAAGCCGTACACAAAGCTTGGCTGGCGGCTGATCGGAAGGCAAAAGCTGATTTGATCCTGTCCATCAATCCATCTGAATTAAAACAGATTCGGGGATGTGCTCTTTCACGCGATGTATGGGTCAAACTAGAATCAATCTACCTATCAAAGGGGCCTGCTCGCAATGCAACATTGCTCAAACGTCTCACACAACGCAAGATGCAAGATGGTGACGATGTGATTGAACACCAGTTGGAAGCGGGAGAGGTGGCAAATAACATATGTCTCGCCACACGAATGTTTGGAAGAACTCGCCAAGGAAATAAGTATATACCTAGAATAATTGCAGTCTATCCGAAACACATTATCTGAAATAACTACTGAGTGCAAGGACGTCGACTCTTTCCTGGACATCACCGGAGAAAGTAGCACCGTGGATCTTCGTTCGGGCAAGACGGTGTTGGCTCCTGGTAGTCCCACAGAAGCGGATCCCAGCCCAGAGACCACATTGATGCACCACACCTCGTAATCATCGACTCGGTCAAGAACACCATCTCAATCGCCAACACTCCTGAGGCAAGGAGAGGACACAGTCACTCCGTCTAGGATTCGCAGCTATAGTCCAGTAACCAGCCCTGTAAAGTCGTACAATTCCGACGTTCAAGTAAATCTGGATATACTATGAATCAAGACGACCACCTAGAAATCCTCAAAGCAGTGCAAGAACTTACTCAGATAGTGAACACTTCTGATCAACGATTCCGAGCAATAGAAAACTGCCTGGAACGCATCGTCCCCCGCGAGAATGCGCAGCAGCCAGGAACACCGCCAGGACGTGTAGAGGGCCCAGGACCAGTAACCATACCACCCAGAGAGGCTTGGGCTTCTTTACAACCGACGGAAGTCGCAGTCCTGAAAACAGATGAAGCATCAGCACTTCGAGTTGCATTGGCATTAAAGGCCAAGACCTTTGAACTTCCAGCTGGCAGAAACAAACACCAAGCACAATTCCTGCTGGCCATGGTAGCCCACTACCCTGAACTCCCAGAAGCAGTCCAACAAGTACTGATTCATCGGATCAACATCATCTATATTGCACTAACACGCGGATGGCCGACGGCGATTGCTGCAGGAAGTGGAGACCAAGAAGCAGCTATTTATCCACCAAACTTTGTTCCGCTGCCGCCAGTACACTGGACCTTCAACTACCAGCCATCGAGAGGAGGTGGCGGCGGGTCAAACGCACCATCCCGAAGGCGTGGAACTCTCCGCAGGGCTTGCTGAAGTTAGTTAAGAAGAACCCATGGTTAATTGTACTTATGTTATCTTGTACCCATGTGTTTGCTGATGTTTCTTAAATAAAGGTTACCTGTCGCCTCTCTCGCTCCACTGCCTCCCGGCCGTCCTCCTTACCCCGCGTCTTTCGCTCGACGAAGGCTATAAAAGCGGAGTGAGGTGGAGGATCGGGACCAGTCAGAAGCGGGAGAGGTGGCTCCTTTTCCCGCCACTGACGACTGAGTCCGGCGTATCCGTCCACCGCCACTTTTATACTCTCGGATGGGCGGTAAGCCGTGGACGGTCCCGGGAGGGACAGCCATCGATGACGAGAGGAGGAAGTTCAAGCCTTTATTTAACAATATACATTCAATGAATAATAATGATACAGAGTTATATATACAAAAAGGACATGAGATCAATTGGTGCACTATTGATGTCGAAGATGTCCGCTGTCGCAATCTCGTCCTCCAGGAGATGGCGCAAGAGTTTTCTTGATGGTACGTCTGCTGGGTTGAGTCCAGTTTCAATCCAGAAAATATCCCAGTCGGTGTTTCTCAGGAGGTTTGCTGTGTACATATGGAGACGTCGGATGGGAGGGTAATTGAAGATCAAGCCCCGGCCCATTGCTGTGCTGTACAACATTGTTGTGTTGTCCGTTTCAAGTCTTATTAACTGAGGTCCTCGTTCCAGTTTCTCCCATCGGAGGGCTAGGAGTGCTGCCGTCACTTCTGCTTGGTTTATTTCTGCTGGAGCGAGGAGACGCTGGACCATGGCCGCTGGTACCTCTGGATTGTAGGCTGCCAGCGACCATGGGGTTGCGTCTGCGAAGACGGTCACTGATGGATGGGGGCTGTGCGCCCATCTGCATCTAGTCCACCTGGGTAGGCTTAAGAGGTGCTGTGCTAGTCCTGGCTGTTTACAATAGGCTCTTTCGCTATGACGTAACCAGGCCACCGAAGATTTTGTCCTATCCAGCTTAAATATCCTGCTATCCTGTACGTGTCCTTCTCATTTGCCTACGGGAGGTGACGAAGAAGTACCAGCGCCAGATCCTGTGCTGCTTCGGTCAGTTGAAGTTCTGTTGTGCAGGTGTTCACGTCGAATCCCAGGTAAATTAGTTGATGCTGTGCTTCTGATGATGATTTGTCAGTATTGATGGAGAAGCCCAAAGTTGACATCAATTCAGGGATGTGCTATAGCTCTTCTTTGTCCATACTGTAGAATAAAAAATCATCTAAATAGACAGTTCCTTTGGCTGTTGGGATGACTTCCTCTATCACTTGGATGGCCTCCGTTGAGATGCGTTGAAGCACCGCTGGTGATAACGAGTGCCCCTATTGTTATTCTTGGGGTCCTGTACCTGGTCGCTTTGTAGTAGATGCCAAGTGTTCTTCCTGTTTCCAGGCTGGTCGGGATTTGGTAGAAGCCTGATTTTAAATCCAACTTCCAAAGAAACGCGTTGGCCGGTATCTTGGTCAGTGCTCGTCCCGCTGTCAGAAGACAGAATTTTGGCGTGTGTATGTGATCAGTCCAAGCAGAGATGTCCTGGATGATGCGTATCTTGTTGTTGGCTTTCGGGATTTGGAACAAGGAGAATGCATCCCGTACTTTGTCATCCTTGATTAGGAGCCCGGAGTCTATCCAGTCTTGTATTAAGTGGAAGGACTACCTTGTAAAATTTGAGAAGCGCTATCAGCGCAACTCCTAAGAAACGTCCATATATTGAACTATTTGGACTGTCTAGCCGAAACCGAACTAGAGCTGCGATATTGTCATATATCTATCGAGTTTGGTCTGAAAGAGTGAAGGGGGAGCGAGCTAATCTGTTGTTTACATTGGTCAAGTTTCTTGGAAAGGAAAGGCAAGAGTGCGGCTTTTATCAAAGAATACACTATACAGAAATCTGCTGCTTTATTTTTAGCTTGAACTAATATAATCAGTAGTATGGTTTTTTAATATTTCTTACCTTGAAGAAGAAAACATTTTTCATTTGACTTTCTCGTATTAGACTGGTTTGCTGGTGACGAAATTGGGGTTCACATCCCAGTAGTG
>CABFWB010001611.1:0-12826 GCA_902151455.1 Timema bartmani
TATTTACTTGGAAAAAAGAAAATACTTGTTGTCTTTGTTATATATAATAAATGATTTTATGATTATTTTATCGTATTTCAAAACATTTAACTGAGTAAAATATTTTCATCAACTGCATGGGTGCATCATTGTAAAAAACTTGTTTACTGTCATATTCAACCACATGGTTTAAATTCATCGGTCGCCATTTTGAAGCTATGTTCATTAGAAGTTTTTGTGAAAGTGGTGTGAATATTAATTTTTTTTTAAGTGGAATAGAACAATAAATAAGCTTTGTGCCCGACCTCAAATAAATATATAAATACTATTGGCCAAAATTACTGTGGTTAACTATCACATTCATATATTAGGATCTGTTTTCATTACAGTTATCCAAAGTGATATATTATGTCAGCTGTTGGTGTAGTGATATATTAGGGACTACTTCTAGTAACATTTTGAGCTATCATCCAAGTAAACTAAGGTCGTGAATGAATTATACTAACACATGAAAGGTTAGTTTAAGCTGGGTTGAGAAGGTGTCTTAATAATGAAAGGTTAGGTTCAGCTGAGTTGGATAAGTGACATCATAATTAATATAAACTTGTTGACTAGTTATTAACATGTAAAGTGAATTGTGGTTGTTGTAGACAGTTTTTATGCCTTTGTAAAGACGGTTAGTTCTGTTTGGGGTTTAGTGTAGTGTGTGTGCAAGAATTATTGTTCTAGAAAGACCAAATGATACCATGTCGCTTAGACTGAGTGAAAATTTGTCTTAATTATCTTAAAAGTATTTTTTTTTGTTCTAAATTCAAATTGACTTTACATGTTTTTAAGTTTGGAAAAAGGAATGGTTGATCTCAATATTTAGTAATTATAAGAGTTATAAAGCGGAAAAAGGGACGGATAAAGCGTATTATATTCATTTTTCCATAAAAGGCTACCTTAATATTGTAATGAATTGATTCATAGTATTCTTGGATTGTGTTTATTATGAATAAAAATAACCTTTTTAAGTTACAGTAGGCCTATGTGGCAAATAAAAAATATAAGTACTACTTAAACACAGGTATAGAGTGCTCATGGTTCCTTTAGAGAATTTTTTTTTTCCAAAAAATCTTATTAAAATGTTATTTATTCCATAGGACAAAAGAAAGGTCATCAATTAAAATATTCTGATTGGTTAGTTAAATAATTAATTAATTACTGGTACTGTGGGCCTGATTAAAATGTCTCTACTACTGTAAAATACACATGGCAGCTTTATATGGATGATAACAATTCTCTATGTAAATGTCTAAATTTTAATAGACTTTGAAGGTTAGGTTAACTTTGGTCAATTTTTTTAACACATAAAAGATTATTTTTATTTTACAACTCTACCTGATCAACTGTGCCTTAGTGTATTAGGTTTTTTAAGTTGGCAATTCTGCGCACTTAGGCTATATATAATTATTATTTTTGGCATGGTTAGCCTATTTAGTTTTTCTAATGGGGTTAAATAAAGCAAGTTATGTGTAAAAGTTTAATTAATGTTAGTTAATTAAAATATTTAGAATCTTTGTTTGATAAAGGGAATAAAGTGGTAGGACTAAGATAAAAAAAAAATTTTTTTTGTGTTCATACTGTAATGAAAACAAAAACAAACATGCTTAACCTAACCTTCCACTAAAATTCAACCAAACCTTCATGAAGTAAATTAAAATTCAATTTAAATGCAATTTCGGTTTGATTAATACATTTAGAGAATTATTTCCATGCAAAGTTATCATGTATGTGTGTCTTGATAGGACGTTTTAATTAATTATTTAAATAACAAATCAACATATTTTAATGGGTGACGCTCTTTTCTGTTCTGTAGAATAAAAAAAATCTCAAAAGTAAGGATAAACCTTCTCTACCATATAATTTTCAAATATTTTTTCTAAGAGTAACAACCGAACTACATCTTATTTAAAAGTGTTTCCCTGTCGGAAATCATTTAGAAATGCCCATACGTTTCTTACCTTATGTTAAAGTCATAAACGTATAAAAAAAAGTTTCATGCATCTTAAAAAACTCAAATAATAATTGGCAATATTCTAAACCAATTGCACAAGAACAATTAGCTCAAATTACTAAAAGAGGAAAATATGTTTAGCTTCTGTCGTTCGTTATCAAAACAAAAGTGGCGCGCTGTAAAGTGGTCCTGTCAAGGAAAACTTAAAATCCAGCTCAATAAACAATTTCAATGAAGAAAATTGGGATCGATTTTCGTTTCGAATGCAAGGATCACTTTTCCCCTGACCTTTGAAGACCTACACATCTTCGTTCCTTAGTTTAAATCCACCAAATCAAGTCCTTACAAACGGTGCTGATGTTGTAAGACAGATGGATAAACACAATGATCTATAGAACAGGGTCATTGAGACCTCGGCATAGGAAACTGACACTCCCCTATAAAAATCTTGTAAATCCAACTGGAACAACTATATCGACATATTCTCAGCAAGCATCTAAACAAACACGCTCGAGCAAAATCACATCACATAACGTATAACTTCTTAAACTTTTTATCTTGCGGAAAGAAAACATTTTTTTTTTGACACTTGCCTTTGCGGTTTTGCAAGCTCCGAACACAAGAGATCACCCCGATCACAGTTGACCGTTTATTTGCTATCCCGAACGTTTCGCGTCACTCATGGGTACCGAGTATCAAACCAATGGCCTTGCAAAATATGCACAAAACGTTGATCATGTCAATAACACGCAATCAGTCGAAACGTATTACAAAAAAGGTAAATATCGGGGCGTATGTGTCGACCGACAGCGTTTACCCCGGCTGCCATACTGCAAACTGCTTAGATCACGTGACCATATTCTGTCTCTCTTTCTTTTGTGCTTCGACTCAGTTTGGCTATTCGCCCCTTCCCCCTGAACAATCATGCTCGTAGGAAATTGACTTTCAAGAATAAATACTCCCTTTGCTTATGTTCACTGAGAGCACTTTATTCGGAAACTGTTTAGTCGACGAAGAGTTATTTATGTTAAAGATTCCTCTTGTTTCCCTTAAATACCGATATCTTGCGTTTATAAATCACAATAACATGAACCCCTTTGCACCCTATTCTCAAAAAACATTTTAAGTTACCAAAAAGCCAGCTAAAATATTTGTTTACATTCACCAAATTAGTTTTTTTCTTTTCATGTATATGATCTTGCAGTGAAACATTGGAGAGTTATGTAAAGTTATGTTTCGTGACAATATATTTCAATTACTAACTTTTAATAATAGCCAGAAGCAGATTTATACTATATGCCCACTAGGCACGGGCCTAGGGGCGGCACATTTTGGATAACATTATTTTAATTTTAATATTTAGTTTTTAATAATTACGTGTATGGCGTGTACATTCCTGATTTTCTTTTGTAGAAATCTTTTTTCGAATATTAACTTCCACCCCCCTCCCCCCTCTCACATCTCTTTCCTCCAAAACATCCTAAAACCCTTGAAAAAAATTGGGGGGCGCATATTATAATTGTGCCTAGGGGCGCAAAATTTGTAAACCCGCCCCTGATAATAGCATAATCAAGGTTTAAATAAAATTAAAACTCAGGGGCAGGAGGAAGGTTGTTGTACCGTTGCCTACCCTTATCTACTCTACTAATTATGACTTTATTTACAAACTGATTATTTTATCAATACACATAGCCCAAGTTATAAATGGTTATAACGAATAACTTACATACTTTATAACAAGGCCGTAGTCGGGGGGGGGGGTCAAACCCCCCAAAATTTATGAACAAAATATATATGGCTTTATTAATTTTACAGTTCAAACAATATCAAAATGAATGTACAAGTACAAATTAGGGGGTTTTGTAACCGTAAAAAACTCTTTAGAGAGCTTCTAGAGGAGTTTAATATTTAGCATTTTTTCAGCCGTCAGCAGTTATGAGGTTATGTTACCATAAAACACTTTAGAGAGCTTCTAGAGGTGTTTAAATATATAGATTTTTCCTAGCCTCTGGCAGTTATGGTGTTATGTTACCATAATAAACATTTCAGATAGCTTCTAGAACTGTTTATCCCTTAGTATTTTTTCTAGCCATCCGGCAATTGGGAGATAAGAAAAATTATTAAAAATTGTGAACTTTTGAGTTAAATTGCTTTTAGCCAATAATATGAGAAGATAATCTAAACATGTACATATGTTAATTGTCCCGCGTTGAAACGGGAATAAAACAAAACATCTATAAATAAAGAATTTTTAACAGAAATGAAAAAAGTTAATGTAAAATTGAATTCATTCCTTAGCTTGTAATCCCTTGTTCCTTTGAATGCTGCAATCCCTGCAACGTATTGAGCCTATACATGTTTCGATGCAGCACCAACAACACCAAAATAAAATATGGCTCAACCACACCCTGCCAGCCAATGTGATATGACCTGAAAGTTTAATGGAGGTTTGAAAGTGTAATATCAAAAGTTAATAATAATGAATTAGCATATTTAGCAGAGTTAAAAGATGTAGGTTGAGTATTCCAAGTGTATGTACAAATTATCTATATATATAATTTCCTAATGTTAATGTGTGTCTTTATGCACCCTCCAGCAACCCCTAGATGACCTAGAAAGCTGAAAATTTGAACACTTATAGTATAGACCACGAGACGGAACCTAATGGAGTCGGATTTTCGATATTTTTTTTTCTGAGGGTAGTTTACGAACTAAAAAAGATCAAATCGATTTCCTCAAATTATGCTTTAGCGATTTTGATTAAAATTCATGTTTAGGCACTGTATAACATTATAAAGAAAATGGCTAGGCTTACTGTCATTTTCCCATGAAAATGACTGAGGATACTTTACATAAGAGTAGATTACAATATTTTTTTTATCATATCTCCCCAATCATTTGAGATACAAAATAACTTACAGTTGTAAAGTTGTAGTACTATTAAAAATAAAAATCTTTTATTAGAAATATATTTTTATCAAATCAATAGAATTCAGGATTTAATTAAAAATACAAATGTATATTTTTAAATGAGGTACTTAGTAAATTGTGTCTTGATTGTTATACTCTTTACTGGACAGATATTTCCTCTTTTCTCAAAGTTTCTGTAAAAGTGTATTTCATTTTGTTCATGCTCTTTGGTGAAATTGGGTGCTCTATTTTCGCAGCATGTTTAATGCTAAAACTTTCTACACATAAATAGACCAAGGGACAGAACCTTACAGAGCGCGATTTTTAATTTCTTTTTCTGATCGGATGGTGATATAAAATTCCCATTTGGTGCATCAAAAATAGGGGAGTTTCTAAAAACCTAAGCCAAAAAATCTCGAATACCATAAGATTTAGGTAACTTAAATGTTGTTTGCTGGTAGCCCCTAATCAAAAAGCGTATAGGAATACTTGGTGAGAGAAAACTCCCGTGGGGGTCCTAAAACTGGAGGGGTTTCCAAAAAAACCAAGGTCGAAAAAATCTCAACGCTCAGAAGACCTATGAAACTGAAATTTTTCAGGCAGGCCTCAAAATAAAGTAACCTTGTATCGATTTTGTAACTATATACATACATACATACATACATACATACATACATACATACATACATACATACATACATACATACATACATACATTTCTACGGACTTTCCTATTCCTACATACTCTCTTCTCTTCAAAAACATCCATACACCGAGTCATACCTACTCTTTTATTCCTAAAACAATTAATGATTATCTTTTTCACACATTCGTATTGCAACATTAAACCAGGTTTTAAATGCCTAAACCTTCCTTTTGACACACACACACACACCCTACTATAGTAATTATATTATTTGTTTCGTTACTTGATCTACACTCATCCTTTCAACACGCCCAAACCAACGTAAGACGCTTTCCTTTCAAACCGTACTCCCTCAGCACCCATTCATTACTTACTCTGTACATTCGAGTTTTTCCACATTCACTTTCTCGATATTTCATTCCAACCGAATTCACCTTGCTCTTGTATTTCTCCTGACAAACTCATGCTTCACATCCATAAAATAATGTTGGCGTTAAAACACTTTTATATATTGCCATCTTTGCCTCTTTTGATACTACCTCATTATTAGCAATAGTCAACCCAATTCCAACTACTATCCGAAATGTATTCACACGTCTGTCGATTTCACCATCTATCCTTCCATTTTTACAGAACATTCTGCCCAGATACACAAAATCATTCACTTGTTTTAACAAATTTCCATTTATTCATTTTCTGAACCATTCTTATCAAAAACAATCACCCTCGTTTTAGAAACATTTATACGAAAATCCATTCTTCCTATTACCACATTCAAACGATTTAATGAATTTTACAAGTCACTTTCATTTAGCACCACTCTCACATTCGCATTTTCCATTTGCACATCAACCGCATCCTCACAAGCATCCCTCATACACTTATACATTAATATATTAAACAACCATGGAGACATAACACAACCTTGTCTAACATTCTGTTCAATGTCCAACCATGCATCCACACCATACTGCCTCAGAACATTCATAACACATTTCTATTCTCCTGACCGTACACTTTCTCCAGATCAAGGAATGCACAACACACTTTCTTCTTTGCTGCCATACTGTTCTCGATCACTTGTTGCAATGCAAATATCTGGTACATGCAACCTCAACCTGGCATGAAACTACATTGCACACCCCTAAACTTGTCCGCATCGTTATTGATAATATCCTTTAAAATATACATATTATAAACATATGAATTGACGTATTACTATAATCTATTATTATTGGTAAATAGTGCAAATGTATCATCGTATGGAATTCAAACTAAAACCTAAATACTAAGCACAGTTCTCGTAATTTGTGCAGAAGAAATGTGTTCCTACCAAATCATTAGGAAATGTATTTGTATCTAAATCAAATAGTAAGAAATTGAATTATAGTATGTATAGTTATCTAATTATGGTAATAAACGTGAAACATTTTTGCCTGTAGCTTCTAAATTATTTTCCAAAATGCACCATTCATGGATTTTGGCCCTTTGCTTAGTATGCAATTATAAACTTTCTTCTAATTTATAAGTTTCGTGTTTGTTTACAATCTCAATTGTATTGATACTAAAGGAAATTGTTGTTCATTAACAAAATAACTCTGAAGACGTCATGTATCGTATTCATAACTTCCGAAGTGCAAGTTAAGACCGTCTCTCTCCAGGCAATGTTTATTATTTATGAAACTCAATGTTTCTCCCTGCAAAGATAACTTCAAAGGAAATAAAGCTGCCATCAGGATCATCGCTTAGAATTTCTACTATTTAGATGATTCGCAAGCAGTAACTCAGTAAATTGCTGTTATTATCCATCCAGAGTTTCACAATTTATTATTATTGGGTGTTCTATCTTTCGACAGGTCCTTTACCTTGTCCGAATTGAGTCCACCAACATGTCCTATTAGTGGATTAACTTTTTAGATCCTGAAACCTCATTTCCTTTTCTTCTATTCTTCGTCTTCCTTGTCACCTCATCCCTTTCTGCATTTAGGGCCAATCTTACAATGTCTCGTCAAAGTCCTCGTAACTTAACTGTCCGTAAAGTCTAACCGTTGGTTAAACTTAAGTAGTGGTTGTTATCACTTAACCTTATGTTAAGCCCTAACGAATAGAATAACGTGACATTGTAAGATTGGGCCTTAGTGTTCTACAACGTGTACAGCATCGTTATGTTGATTTATCTAAGACACACGATCCCCTAGCCTAATCTACAACATGCATTGGGAGGATATCAGCGATCACGCAGACTATACGTCAGACTCGTCTAGTCTAGTTTGATGATGACTGGGAAATCGGGATTCAAATATTTGCTGTGTGTGCTGAGGATATATTTCCTTAAATAGTTTTCCCCACTTCACACAGACAAATTTGGCTACATTTCCTCTAAATTCTACTCTATCCATCCCTCCCCACTACTGTGACTAAATGCAGAATGCCCGGACAGGCAGTGAAAGTCAGTGTATTTTGTTGCTAAGATATGAATCATATTGTTCCAATTGTATTTTTCAGTCCAACACCTTAGCTCAGTCGGTAGAAAGTTGATGACCATGACCGGGTCCCGGTTCAATCACCGGCATGACTGAAAAATTTTTCATTTGTGAAATGGGAGTGTCCACTTTTATACGGTGTTACATTAACGGCTGGAGGTAGGATGTGGTGTCTGTTAGAGATTAAAATTATGTACAAGTCGTGCCCTAATATAATCAGTGAGTTTATAAAGTGCACGTTATGAACATAAAATTAAATTGTAGTTTTTCTAGAGCAACGTCTCTGAATTTAATTTTTATCAAGTTGAATTAGTCAGAAAGGGCAGGACCAATTAGTAAGAATTTTTATCATTTAAGACAAAACATTTTAATGAAAGAATATACGTTGATAATATTTCAAAACAATCCACACACAAGGAGTTTTGCAAATATACCGCGCGGGATAACACAATTGACGTAATGTCTGAGAGATACAGAAGCTGGAGAAATCTTCCGCCACCAATTAGAAGAGAAGAGTGTTTCTGCTTAGCGAGACAACACGACTATTTAAATGGCTGATTAGCTCTTTTCAGAAACACAAATGAAGAAGAGAGAGAACTTGATACGAACTATCAAGAATACTAATAAGTGGGGGTCCGAGCTTTTGAGAGTTTAATGCTCCTAAAATCTCAATCGCATGTAGTAAGAAGGGCATGCATAAGAAACAATGTAAATGTATACATATCTTTATCCAAGAGTGGTTAAAGCTACTTTTATCATTAAGACTAGCATTACGATATTTTATTTGCTGGAATAACTCTTCATAGGAATTGTCTTTTGGGAATAGACAGTTGAGTTTGAAATACTACTTTAATCAATCAGCATGGAACATACTGCAATGTAAGTACCAAATTTAACCAAAACTAGTAAAACTAGACATGTATATTTAAACTGCTTATGATGAAAATTGAAGAGATTAAAAAAAATTAAAATGTCCAGGAAATTAAAATTCCATCCTTAAGGGTTACGGTGTAATAAATTCAATTTATTCGTTGGGAATTTCTCTGGTCGTCAGACGGACAATACTGGTATTTTGTCTTCCATTGGACCTGAATAATATATTGATTCCATCCAGAAAGATTACTTATGTACTGTGTCTAAAGAGAATAGAAGTACGTAGATAATTGAGAGACATAATCTTCAATAAAATATAACTTGCTCAAAAATACAGATAAACATGGGTTGACGAAAGATACACATATTTTCATCAAGATAGGCGACAGTCTAATGACGACCGTCGAAAGGGTTCGGCCAGACTGACAAGCGTGCGAGCGAGCGCGCAAGCGACTGAGTGGCCAAACTGGCGAGCGAGCGCGTAATTAGCAGATAGCTCTCTATAGTTGTTGACGAGGAGAATACGAATCTTGGCTCAGTGAAATGAGGGTGGTTTTTTTACAAGTGATTTATTGTTGTGGTTTTCCCATCCTCTCTCCACGCTAATAGTGATTATTATTTGTAAAGGCGTACTTTGATTATAATATTGAAATATTTCAACATATCAGTTATATATATATAGGTATGATTTATGATCTTACCAATTAAATTAGGCCGTTAGTAGCAAGTGTGCTGAACCTATCGATAGTAATAAAAATGTCAAAATGAGAAGTTTTCCCAGCACTCATTGAACCAACATATAATAATATTGCCTAGCGCCTGTAAACTAGACTGTACCGGATCGAGCGCGCGCGCTTGTAAAATAGAACCAGTTCTATCTTTCAAGCGTGCGCGCTCAGCCGCTCACTCGCGCGTTCCAGTCTGGCCACCTCTCATTACAACCCATGTGTTCTATTTTATATTTTAGTCTCTCGCTCGCTCAGTCTGGCCGCCCCCTAAGACCTATTTACACCCATAGGACTGTGCTGGGGACGTGCTCAGACCATTTCATCACGGGAAGTGATCGGTCCGATAAAGTAGAAGCACAGCACCAGCACAGCATCAGCACAGCCCTATATGAGAGAAGGGAGAATGCGTTTCTTCCTGCAGCAGCAAATACTCACGGAGATATGTTATGGCCTGGAAGGGGCTGGAGAACATTCCATCTCAAATATTCGTGTGCCATCTTCGGCAGAGGAAACATAATCAATTGGGTCCATGTGTTTAATTAACAATAATAGCAAGGACCAATAAATCCTGAAATATTCAACTAAACTTTACTTATTCACCATTGGTATAATGGGGAAGTTTCCTTTTCTTCTATTGTTCTGATCACATTCTGTACATAGTATATTCTACGTTTTCTCCTCTATTCATGTGAAACAATATACAGCCCTCATGAAATAATCATATCTTCATCTGATCCTTCCGGATCAATTTTTGATCAAAACAGTCGGATTATGGTAATAACATGGTCATTTGTGAATCAACCTTCATTTGTTACAATCACAGGAATAAAGTATATGGGATTAACTTATTATAATCCTAAAAGAAGGTTTATTTTGATATTCTACTTTATATAAACTGGCAGATTCGAGAATAAATTCACTAAAATAAGAGCTGATGTAATAATAAGAACGGTAGTGTACTTAACACACTTCTTTCCTCATTATCATACAATGTCTGATAATGTAATTACATTCAGCCCAATTTTATTTAGCAGAACTTTGCATCACTATTCTCTGTCTATACACGTGCTGCATCATCTTCAGCTAAACTTTATTTATCTTGGAGTTTTTTAAAACTAATATAAACCAATTTGGCTACCTGTTTACTAAGATTTATTATTTGACAGATATATATTTATATTCCTTATAATATTAAACTTGTTCTTGAAAACTATTTGGCTAAATTTTTTTATATAAACCTATCGAATTCTAAGATAAAGATATTATTGGTAGCTTTATATTTTCGAATGTTTCTTATATTATTTAAGTACAATTTAAAATAACAAATTACTTGAGAGTTTTTAAAATACGTTCTTTAGCGTTATTATATTTCTTGCATTGGACTTCCTGTTCTATAACGCTAATTAATATTGTCACAACTGCCTTATAAAAACGTCGTAATATCGTTATAGAAGCATCTTAACAGCATCATAGTAGCTACCACTAAAGTAACCTCTTAGTAGCTTCGTATTATCGTTATAGAGGCATCATATTAGCATCACAATAGTGTTGTAGTTAAGTTATAGTGGCTTCGTAGTATCGTCTTAGTAGCATCACCAATCCATCACTGAAACTGGCATGTAAAAATTATGATAAATAAATTTAGAGATGGACAAGAATATTAGGAACATATTTTTATAAATGGCATCCGTTTAGTTCCTTGTGAAACCTCCACGTGCTAATGAATATATTATTACACATATTATATAACATATTAGTATAAATGATAATTATTTTATAACATAATAAATTATGTATTATATAAATTTATTAAATATCTTAAATGTACCATGTAGGTAATATGCACTTCAAAACATTTTTTTATTTCTCAGAAATGATTTTAAATGCGGCATATATTATTGTATGTATCATATAAATAGAATGTGTGTTTTTTCGTTTGTGTGTGTGTGTTCACGGTATAGCCCCAAAACAAAACAAAAACAGTAAGATGAAACTTTTCATTGGCCAATGTAATTAAATTTATCTTAAGGAGTATACTTCGGTCCTATAGTTGTATTTTTAAATCTATTTGGAACCATGAAGCCTCAGACCAGCTTGTAACCTACGGCCTGCTGAATGATTTCGTCTGGGCCGCAAACATTTTTAAACAAACAGTTTGTTTCATAAAAGTAGATTAATAACTAGTTACTATTACTATAAGAGTGACGTTGAAATTTTTTTCTCGATAGTCTTTTCAAATTGACACACATTTTTTTTTCAAACTTATATATGTTATCAAGTCGTATTATCAAAANAGACCACAGGTCACTTCAAACCAGGAAATATATAAAACTAACATTAAATATGTACTTAGTGAAGCCCTAAGTTGTATATCTTGAGCGTGTTTTCTAAACTTGCTTGTGAGAACTTGCTTCCTTATGCCACGTGACCATGAGTACGGGTAAATTTAAAAATCCAATAAATATCTCAATCTTGAAATAATAGCCTAAACATACTTAAGGTAACATTAAAGGTGTGCACTTGAAGAATATGCTGTTATACTTTTATATTCAGCGTAATCGCAATCCCTTGGATTATGTTACCACAGAGCCAGGAAGCGACACCAAATAAACAAAGAAAAACGGAACTTGGCATTAGCCGGCGTCAAGGCTGGCGAACCTTTTGAGCGAGAACCCAATACGTCAATAATTTCCAGAGAAACCAATTCGCGTGCCTGTAGAAGCTTTGCCAGCAAAAAGAAGTATTGGAGTTTTAACTATTATTAATATATATATATATATATATAATAGTATTTTTGTACTATAATTATTATATATAATAAATTATTATATCTTATGAGTTTTATAGCAAACAAAAGATATTTCAAAGATAGAGAATTATTATTTTTTGAATGTGTTCTTGGTAAACCTATTTGGACAAAGCTTCTGAAATGTTCTAATTTATAACGTTTTAAAATTTAGACATTATTTAAAATAGTATTTCACAAGATACACTATTAAATACTTTTTTACAGTCATGAGGTACCAATAATAGGCTTGTAGAATCTAACATGAATAACTAACTTATTTTGGGTGGTTTAGTGATAAAAACTCGCCTCGGTGGCTGCATGGTCAAAGGTGTACCTCTGACAGTAGACTAAACTGCCGATGACAGGAAGATCGATGATCGAATCTCGGTCAAATGTACTGAAGGCTTTTAAAAAAAATTA
>CABFWB010001611.1:36724-62602 GCA_902151455.1 Timema bartmani
TCATTTATATTATCAATGGATTTATTTTTGAAGAATTAAACGTTAGTTTGTAAATAGGGAAGAACAACTGTGGTAGCCAACAAGCAAGAGGTAGAAAAACTATTAAACAACTTATGGCTGATATAATATTTAACATGGGATTATTTTTTTAATTTCATTATAAAATGTGTAATGTAAGTGGATAAACTTTCAATCAGATTTTTAAAAAGATACATTTTCTTTATTAATACAATTGTTCATTTTACACCTTACATTAAATTTATATAAGTTTTATATTCTATGGAGGAAATTTTTTTATATTATGTTGTTTGTAACAAGTAAATAACACAACTAAACTTTTAAATAATACAAGAACTTCAAATCTACACCCTAAACAACTTAGAATACCTGCACATAAAAATAAGTCTAAACCATAGAAGATATAAAATATAACGATAATTATCTAAATAATGATCTGGTTAGCAATTAGCAAACTATTTCAGAAAAAATATAAAAATATTTACAAATTTAGGGAAGCAATTATTATAGCAACTAATATTCTAACTTTAAGGAACATGAAATTTTATGGCCGCCAGAATGCAAACTCACCATTAAACCTTATTTTTAGACAACTAAACCTTCATCTTGCAATGTACGAAAATGTTAGCTGTTAACCAATAAATGAACATGTTATATTTAGTTGTTATAACTTATGTAAGACTTTGAATAATTTTATATAATTGGTAAAAATATTCAAAGTGTTTCATAAGTTACACAACTAGATAATATAAAATGTTGACTTTAATGTTAATTTTATATATATTTTATCTCTATTTGAAATACAAAAGATAAAATAAATTATGATTATATCTGTCTTATTTCTGATAACATTATTTATTTATGAGATTAAATACCGCTAAAAATTGTTTTTATAAAATTTTACCAATAATATTAAATTACATGGCGTAGATTTGATAAAAATAGAATAAATATGGTTGTTGACACTTAAAATCACGTGAGGAACTGATCAATTTTAATAGAGGGAATGTCTAATTTGGTAAAACAATGAGACGTATGTACTGGGCCAAGACTTCAACCTCTTGACTAAAAACATATTTAAAAAATATAATATAAAACAATATAGAACGATAAATTTCAAGATATTTGAAGGACTTATCAAAATATAAATGTAATAAAATAAGAGAGCAAAACAATTGTTCCCGAATAAGTGTTGAGTTTATTGTTTGTTGTAATATATTAGTGTACTTTCTACATCTCCAGGTAGTATTAAGAGCCAAAAACAGTTATAAAAGTGATTAAGAAAATATTGTTTAACTGTATGCATGTGAGAGTGCTGCTATATGTAAATTATGCCGTATTAATGGCCGAGAATGAAAGAACCCTGCAGAATGAATTAAATCATTTGAATGCGGAGACAGGCAAGATGTATCTTCTTATAAATATATCTAAAGTTAAGGCGACCAGAAAGAATCAGGAAAATATTGTTAGCTTAGTATTAATGGAAAACTGTTCGAACAAGTGAATGATTTTGTGTATCTGTGCAGAATATTTTGTAAAAATGGAAGGATAGATACTGAAATCGATGGTCGAGCGAATGCATCTCGGAGAGTAGTTGAATATATGTGGACTATTGCTAAGAATGAAGTAGTATCGAAAGAGGCAAAGACGGCAATATATCAAAGTGTTTTAGCGGCGTCATTGTCTTATGGATATGAAGCGTGGGGTTGTCAGGAAAAACACAAGAGCAAGGTGAATGCGGTTGTAATGAGATATTTAACAAATGTTTGTGGAAAAACTCGTATGGACAGAGTCAGTAATGAATGGGTGCTGAAGGAGTTTGGTTTGAAAGGGAATCCAATTGGTTAATGTGAAAGAAAAGTGACACGTTGGTTTGGGCATGTTGAGAGGATGAGTGTGGATCGAGTGATGTGGCGAATATATGAAGGTAGAGTGTGTGGATCAAAATAAAAGTGTAGGCTATGTAAGACGTGGCTAAATATTGTAGACGAATGTGTGACAAAGAGGAACATTAAGAGTTTTAAAACTAAAAGAGCGTGTATGACTCGTATGAATGTTGTTGAAGCGAAGGAAGTATGCAAGGGCAGGGAAGTGTGGAGAAATTTAATGAGAATGGATTAAGTACAGATTTTTTTTTCTAGATATATGCACAGTCTTGCCTAACTTGTAGTGGAACGGCGTGATTAAGTATGTATGCATGTATATATTCATCCCGCCATTAAGCCTCTAATAAACATTTTATTTTATTGTGTTTTTAATATTTGATTAATTTGGCAAGAATATAAGTGAAAACATTGATTAAATTTTATTTAAAAGTTTTAATTAAACTATTTAGATATATGGTAGTTGTAATCATCTATATTTTTATAATTTAAATAAACTTACGAAACTCAATATTTATTCCAATATCATGATCTAAAGCAACAAATTAAACATAGTTATATATACTAAAATAATGTTTTCTTAAAATAAAATACAAAGATATAACATTATTCATGTATCACTTTGCGCCCATAATTTGTCATAAATAACTTGATTAAAAAACTATATTAAATATTATATTTTTAATACAAACAATTTTGATGGTGATGACATGGATGAGTTATAATAAATATACAATTCCGAGGAACACGGTATGTCTCGAACAGCCTGACGGTTGGAAATGAACGTTGGTGAAAAGGGTGCATTAATCAGCTGTTGCTTCCTCCTCTTCCTTCTTGAGGGCTTGTATGAATACGACCGTCAGGACCATGTTGATTACCTGTGACAAAGACACCAGATGATCTTCAGTGAGTAGGGAAAGCTATAACATGACATGTAGTTTCCAAGTAGATACGCACGCATTAAAATGACCATACTAGAATATTATACAAGCTATAATTTAGTAGGGACTTTGAAATAACTCAGTTATTAATAAATAAGTCTCGCCTGCTGTTAAGGAATGTAAAATTCAAAATATACAAAACAATGGTTTTACCGTTTGTTTTCTATGGGTGTGAAACGTGGTCTCTTACCTTACATAAAGAAAGAAAAATAGGGTGTTCGAAAACAAGGTTACAAGGAAGATTTTTGGTCCAAAAAGAATGGGGCTACTGGAGAGTGGAGGAAGCTACATACTGATAACTTACATAACCTGTACTCATTACAAGACATATTAGGATAGTCAAGTCTCGTAGATGACGGTGAACAGGACAAGCAGCGTGATTGTGAGATTCTAGAACCATGTTAAGGGTACTGACTAGCAAACCTAATGGAAAGCTACCATTGGGAAGACCTAGACGCAGATGGGAGGATAGTATCATAATTTACCTTAAAGAGATATGGTGTAATGTGATGGATTGGATATAACTAGCTCAAGGGATAAGGTGTAATTAGGTAGGTGAATAGAGCTATCTCAACATAGATATAGGGTTTAATGAGTCGAACTGTATATAACTAGCTCAAGATAGGTATAGGGTTTAATGAGTCGAACTGTATATAACTAGCTCAAGATAGGGATAGGGTTTAATGAGTCGAACTGTATATAACTAGCTCAAGATAGGGATAGAGTTTAATGAGGTGAACTGTATATAACTAGCTCAAGATAGGTATAGGGTTTAATGAGTCGAACTGTATATATAACTAGCTCAAGATAGGGATAGGGTTTAATGAGTCAAACTGTATATAACTAGCTCAAGATAGGGATAGGGTTTAATGAGGTGAACTGTATATAACTAGCTCAAGATAGGGATAGGGTTTAAGGAGTCGAACTGTATATATAACTAGCTCAAGATAGGGATAGGTAGCGTACTTTTGTGCAGAAATGAATTTTAGAGTACCTAATGCCAGAGAGTAAGTAAGTATGTGCAGTACATGTCAAATAAATTTATGTATATTTTAGACTTTGTAACGACGACGAATTAATTAAGTATATATTTACTAAATTCACACCAGGGTACTCCAACCCCTTACATAAATTTTGATACTATATTTAATAAATCTGTCTCCTCCATAGTCGACGTTTTTGGGTGAGGAGTTGAAATTGTATTGTATTTTTCTCTTTAATTAATGATGTATAAATACTATTTTCTTTAGAGAACAGTAAACAAATGTATCAATATATCTGAAGGGCGTCATTTTTACAAGGCACCCTTGTATGAGCTGGCCAGTGCCCACAAACATTGAGAGTGAGGATTTCAGGGAATGTTGTTAGACATATTTTCACAGAGGGGTTGGTGTCCGGCATGTGCGCCTCCTGTTCCACTAGTCTGAGGGTAGCTATTTTTATTTTACTAGGATATACTTGAGATCGTGATGAAAGGCGTCAGTCTCTCGCCCAAGCTATCCTCTTATAATATATTTACCTTAGTTGTGATACAGGCACAGTCACTGTAATAATTAAATGTTTGGTTGAAATAACTCTCTATAGCTGGACCTTAAACATATAGGGCATATAACTAGCTTTCAAGCCGATCGGGATCTTAAATAAAGTTGACATTACTACAAGTCATTTTATACTGTTGGGAATTAAAATAATTTGTAGTTTGTGTGTGGATATAATCATATGTTAAGAAAGGGCAATTAGAAAATTTTGATAACAACACATAACAATTTATAGTAAGATAACAATAAATAACAAGTGAAGATCCATTAATTATTGACAACTATAAATATTGCAAATGATTCCTGTTAATTACTTGCAGACATATATAGTCACTATCTCCCAAAAATATTGATCTAAACCTTAATATACAAAGGCACTTGCTCATTGCTTGAACATTCTAAAACTATTGTTAAATCAAAATCTCTTATTCTATCATATTTTAATACAATGTAAATGTAACCATCATATATAATTAACTACTTGTTTACAGCAAGAGAGTAAAATAGGAGATATCTTTATCCGGCAATAAAGATTTGTTTGGATGTTTTATTTTTATTATTAGGTGTTCTGTCTTACGACAGTTCCATTCCTTTCATCAGTGAGTTAGACCGCCAATGCACACTTTCCTCTACTTCCTCCTTCAAATCCCAAAATTTTATTCTTTCCGTCAAGTCATCTAGTATTTGAATCATCTTTCTTCCTAAGCGCCTCTTTCCCTCAACCTTTCCTCTTATGACGTCGTGCAGAAGACAGTTCTTCTTAAGGATATGTCCAACTCAGTTTGCTTTGTACCAAAGAATCACATCCAAAATGTTTCTCGTACCACCCACTCTCCTTAGGAATTCTTCAATTGTCACCCTCTCTATCCACCTGATCTTCTCAAGTCTTCTCTACTACCACAGTTCAAATCACTCCAAGTATTTCTTTTCCATCTTCCTCAGAGTCCAAGTTTATGCTCCGTACAAAGCGATGCTGCAAATGCAGAATTTCAACAGTTTCTTTCTAGGTTCCAAACTCAACTTGCTGGTCAAATGTAACCTTTTCTAGTGGAAAGCCACCTTGGCCATTACGATCCTCAACCTAATTTCCTTGGTGCAGTAGTAATTCTTTGCCAGCAGACTTCCCAGGTATGAGGTGTAACTCACATGAGCCATGCACAGTTGAATAGAAATACAAGGGTAAATATTAAAGTATGTGGTGCAACTCACATGGGCCATGCAGTGTTGAATAGAAATACAAGGGTAGATATTAAAGTATGTGGTGTAACTCACATGGGCCATGACAGAGTTGAATAGAAATACAAGGGTAGATATTAAAGTATGTGGTGTAACTCACATGAGCCATGCAGAGTGCCATGGCAATCCCGCTAACCCAGCCGGACTTTGACTCCAGAAACCAGGTCAGTTCTTCGACACAGCCATAGAAGAAAGCATTCCCAGTGACGGTGTCCCTGCACTCTGTTGGAAGAGGTTTCTTCATATTGATGTAATCAGTCGGACCATCCGCTCCGCAGCACCCAATCTGTAATAACAATTATTATTACTCATGTCTGATACCCTAATACTTCTTTAATTTAAAATTTAGTCTATATAGGAGATATAATTTTATCTAAACAATTTTGTGCCAACCAATTTCATTTCATATAGGTCTTGTGATTAAAGAAGTATCATTATGTTATATACAGCCCACTCCGGTGGCCGCACGGTCTAAGGCGCTACTCTTGCAATAGAATATAATGCCAATGATGGGGAGATTGAGGTTAGAATCTCGGTTGGGTGAACTGAGGGTGATTTTTCCAAAATGGTTTTCCACTCTACCTCAACGCACATGAAAGTACACTTTCTCTAAATAGCCTATAAGCGTCCTCATCCCTAAAAACCATTAGCATAGTTAGCATATAGTCCAAATGGGTAGTAAGACGATGTGCTAAAATAATAAGTGGTAGATGTTTACTATAATAATCTGAAAAACGTTAATCTGAATCCCTTGGGACTTAAAATGTATCTATTTTCTCTGTGAAATATTAGTACTGGTTCTAACATGGCCTCTTGTACTAAGAATATTTAAATGTTATTGTGCGTTCAGTTCTTTTTATAATCATAGACTTCTTAAACCCCCACCCCATGGATAGTGCGTACTGCGTAAAAAATGCGGGTAGTACAGTTTGAACCAGGTGTTACATAATAATGCCAATTGTTTTAGTCCTTATTGGAAAATAGTGAAATAGAACCCAGTGAGACCATTTTATAGTATTTTAAAAATACAATTTGGAGATAGTGATCTTAGCTCGTGAATGAGGATCTTGTGGTCCCGGGTTCGATCCCAGGTGCTTACAAAATTTACATATGAATCAGTGGGTCTGGAACGAGGACAAACTCAGCCTCGTGAGGACAAACAAGGAGCTACTTGAATAAATAAATAGTAGCTCCGTTTTGGAAAATTGACATTAATGGCCGAAGGGCTCGTTGTGCTGACCACGCGACACCCTCTATCCGTTAATGTTGGCACTATCATTGCAAATGGTAGCGGCCGCTCGGTCGGTATTGCTAACTTGTGGGCTCACACCATGGTGTTTTTTTTATAAACTATTTCCCAAACTCCAATTTTGCTGTTGTCAAGATAAATAATCAGAAAATCACATGTCAGTGATAATGTTCTTAAAAATGCTATCGTGTTGCTCATATTCAGGTTAATGATCCGTAAAAAATCAATCAATTGAGTTCGTTGTTATCTTACTTTTAAATTAATTTGGGAGATAAATAAATATTCTGTTTAAATCACTTGTAAATACAAAACGTATCCATTAGACCATCGAGGAAGTTAGAGTATATATTATGTGGTTGTATGACTCACATTTTCCTGTATCATCCGCAGAATGTTAGCAGAGTTCTCGTTCTGTGATGTGGAGATGAGGTTGTTCATTGAGTTTCTGATGAGAGGTTGCAGACTAGAGTCGTACGTGGTGTGATCTAGCAGCACCGCCGCTCCAGCCAGACCCAGGATGAAAGACACCACCTGCAGTGCGATGAACTGGAACACGATCAACTTCATTAAACACCAGATCACGATCATAAATAAAGGAGCATTCATCTCCTCTTCCTACAACCGCAATCACATCTTAGTTACCCACTCACCCGACCCCTTTCCAGCCTATTTTGTCTCCTGTTAAATCACCCTTTACCCTCAAACTTTCTCTGTCCTGCTTGAACCCGTTTGGCCTCCACAACTCTCCCAGTCATTCATTATCAGCCTCCCTTATTTAGTCCTCCTATCCACCCAGCTGATCCCCTAAATATACAAATCGGCTCTCTCAGCTTCTTTCAGACTCTGTCAGCAACTGTAAGATCCTCAACGTCTCCCTCAATATCTTCTCACTTAAAAACTGATAGGACTTCAAATAACCCCAACAATTAAAATTTCGAACATGATTGATATTCTTAAATCAACCTAAGTCACTATGCTGTAAAAAAAAGTTTAAAATTGTAATATCACATATTGGGATATTTCAAAACGTGGCTTTTATTCAATAATACAGAGTGAGACGGAAACAATTGGCTGATCTATTCTGAGGAAAGTGATGGACAACGTGCTGAGGTTTGACTGACGTCCGATGGAACTCACCTGAGTGACATTAACTTCAAAAAGTAAAAAAATGTAGTGTGTAGTTTGCTTTTATTTAGCTAGGGAATATTTACTTTTCAATTAGAGTGTTAATTTTTAATCGTCTGTTTCGGCCCCACCCTGTATAAGATGTTTTATATTTTCTACAAACTGAAATTGTCTGGCCTTACCGGAGTAAAAATAACAATCTTACTAAGTTTATTTGGATGTAAGGTTGATATTTCATCATCTTGGCCATACACTTAGACAGGAAGCAAATCACTACAATGTTCTATAGCACATAGTGACTGCAATTACTGACGCAAACTGTAATACATTGTTTAAGCTCGTAATAATCATAAAAGTTAAAAAACAAACCAGAATGCACACACTTAGTTTTAATGGAGTACTTAAGTTATGTTTCAGCTTTATAGGTTTATTGGCTTTAAAATTCTTATGATGTCGGTATGTATGGCTATGTGTTCAGAGAATTTGTAGTGATACTCAATGATAGAAAAATTCTATATTTGCTGAAAATGTACCTCTCAAGAAATGTGCAAAGCTTTCAAACTTAAAAACTGCTAATATATTCACACCCCGAAACTAATGCCTCTTATTTATTTCCACGGAAACTACAACAGATACAGGGAGCACAATAACACCGTTGGATAGAGAAAACTTTCAGCTATAAAACAATATTTTCATACATAGTCATCAACATTGTTTAAGCATTTTCGCCAGCGACGAACAAGAGTCTGCATGCCACGCTCGTAAAAATCTGCACCAGTGGAGGCGACCCACTTTTTCACAGCTGCAATGACGGCGTCGCTGTCGGGAAATGTTGCTTGCGTAGTCCATTTTTATCGGCCCGAACAGATGGAAGTCAGATTGCGACAAATCCGGACTATACTGTAGGTGTGGTAGTAAAATCGGGTCAAAAGTTTCAATATTGTCTATGGTCCTCAAACTGGCATGGGACCTTAAATTATAGTATTGCAAGAGAAAGGTTGTCTTCTTCTCTGGCCTGACTATGGAAATTCGGGCCCTCAGCTTAGTCAGCGTCGCGATGTAGCAGTCAGATTTGATGAATTGTCCGGATTTCAGAAAATCCAGGAGTATCACGCCTTTCCTATCCCAAAAGACAGTGCTTATCACTTTAACCATTGGTAGCTGAGTCTTTAACTTTTTGTTTGATGGGGAGTTCCCATATCACCACTCCGTGGACTGTTGTTTTGATCACGAATCGTAGTTGTGAAACCACGTCTCAGGTTCATCAGGTGTTGATAGACTTGCATTCGGTGGTCTTTTTGTCCCTGTGTGAGCATCTGCGAGACCCACCTGTTACAAACTTTGCGATATTACATTGAAACCAATACTCAGCTCCACAAAATAGTTCCCTGGTCGTGATTCGCCGATTCGCATGGGGTGAACTGTTCAAGGTGCTTTTCATTTCGTGGACAGACAGCTGTGCAGCGTCGCCTGGAACGTGACTTATCTCCAACATTGCTGTCGCCACCGCTGAAACGTGCCATCCACCACCCCACTGTGCTCACAGACACTCTTTGATAATATCCACTGTTGGTTAATATTATAAATAGCCTCTTGTAGACAGGCTTGAATCTTGCATTTCATTGTTCATTTAATTTATTTGATATATTTAACGTGCACTTTCTTAAACCAATGATTATATCAGTACATGACTTTAACTTAAAATCTAGAACAGGCAAAAATTCCTTCCCCAACCGTTAATTAATCATTGTGAAAGGGGAAACCCACATTTTACCAGTGATAAATATTTCGAACATGCTATGAATAGAACTCGGGACCCTTAGCTCAGTAGATAGAGATGGTGACCTAGTGGTCTAGGGGTAAGGTGTCAGACTTCTGTGCTGAGGGTCCGTGGTTCAATCCTCGGTCCAGGCATAGATTTATCTGATTGCCAAACCCTTCCTTCACCTCTGACAAGATGTGTATTAATCACAACTTGTGAATGTGAGGAATGCCAGGCCTCCACCATGGTTCGGATCCCACGTTAAACTGTAGGTCTTCCATTTCATCTCACAATCACCCTACCATTGCACATTAGCGTAAGTGTGTATAACCCGAACGGGTAGTAAGACGCGGTGCTAATAGTAATAATAATAGTAATAGTAGATGGAGATGCTACAGACTGAGCTAAGGTGTATGACTGAAACTAGCGCATTATATTAATAGATGATAACTGTTATTCACGTGTTTTATGACTTCCATCTTGCAATATATGTAAAAATCTAAATAAATATGTCCTAGGTGCACACCCTAATTTTCACTCAAATTTTCATACCAAATTTCAGTTTTTGGAGCTCTAGCGTCTTCAGAGACAAAAATACACAAACAAACATTTTTATTTTTATTTACTTAGGCACACATGTTGATAATAAAACTATATCTTCATTCTTATTATTTTATTCCCTTCTCTTTATTTGATCTTTATTCTTCTATGATGACATGTTTCGATGTTTTGTTACACCATCTTCAGGTCTTATTTATGATGACGATGATTGGTTTAAAATACATATTCCCAGAAGGTTTGTGACATTTTGAATTGTTTAAAATAATTCAAAATTTCACAAACCTTCTGGCAAAATGTATTTAGAATAATTAAAAATTTCACAAATCTTCTGGCAAAATGTATTCCAAAAAAATCATCGTCATCATAAATAAGACTTATAACACCGAAACATGTTGTCATAGAAGACTAAAGATCATATAAGGAGAAGGGAATACAATAATAAAAAAGAAGATTTAATTTTATCTTTATTACTCCTTAATAAATTAATATGAACATTATTAAAAACATTAGTTGATAGCCCAACGTTTTTATTTTTGCCTGGGAATAATATATTCATATTTTTCGTTTTAGCAAATTAAATTAGTTTTGTATCAGAGTAATCTACTATGAATCTTCTTGCATCCATTCGATCTTGCTAACCCAACTACAACCTAGAAGATGTATATTTATAATATTACAATAATTATTGTATATGTGAGACACGTGGCCAATGTATTTGAAGTCCCTTAGCACACTAAGTAAATTCTTTTTACTTTGATGCCATCAACACCACCTAATATGTATGAAATAATTCATGGCACGACGATAATAGGAAAAATATAGAGAAAAAATGCTCTTCGCGTAGAAATGCTACTCCCCAAATTCGTCAATATTGAGAAACTGTACATTTGTTATACTAACGCCGGTTTTTGGGAAGATGTAGGAAGAACAAAAACGTTGCAGCTGGAATAACATCCTGTCCCAAGAGTGGGTAAGAACTGTTGGCAGGCAGCTGTGTGCCTCTTACTGTTAACAATGGAGTTATTTTGGGGTGAGTGAGGGTATGCACGCGCCACTGTATTTTCACATAAGTTCTACTTTGCACCATGTCTTACTACCCGTTTGGGTTATACGCTTAAGTAATAGTTACGCTAATGGGTAAGTAATCGGGAAGATTGAATATAGAGGAAGTGAAACCGCATTTGCGTTGAAGAAGAGTGGAAAACTATTTAGGAAATACCACCCCCAGTTCACCCTAGTGAGATTCGAACATCGATCACCCCGTCCTCGGCAGTCTATCTCTACACGAAACTAGCGCGTTAGCTAACTACACCACCGAGGGGGGTCATTATTTTTACACACCTTCCAGGGTTCTTTTATATGTCACGATCTACATAGGACACAGTTTTTACTTCCGCTCTGAAGGAGGTTGTGCTAAGGATTTTCATCGCTCTAGAAAAATCCATCAACCCCGGCTGGGTTTGAACCTACGAACATCGAATCCTGAGGCGAGCACTTTATACCACATTATTCATATTCATTGAGGCTGTATTCATGTGAAATTTAATTGTTCTTATTTACTATTAAGTAATCTAGATTAGGACTCGCATCAGTGGTCACACGGTTTTAGGTGTTACTCTTTCAATATTCTAGAAGGATGGAGACGCGGAAGATGAAGGTCAAATAATTCAATTCTATCTTCCCATCATTACCCCACCGTTGTAAATTTGCGGATGGGTAGTAAGATGCGGCAATCAAAATACAAAGTTTTGGGTTTTGGTTGTGCGGTTTATCCTAGAATAGAGTGAGGGTGAACCGCCGGCTTTCATTTCTTTGAAGTGGATAAGCCTATGTTTAAATATTGATTGCGTCTACAGGAGGTGGCTGAAACAATTGTACGATTAGTAACTTGAAAATTAACTCTTTAATTGAAAAGTAAATATTCACTAGCTAAGTAAAAGCAAACAACATAATAGACTATTTCACTTTTTGAAGTTAATGTCACTCAGGTGAGCTACACCAGGTGTCAGACAAACCGCAGCACGTTGTCCATCACTTTCCTCAGCATGGATCGTACAATTGTTTCCGCCCCACCCTGTATCATGAAAATAAGTCTTAAGAAATATTTCGAAGAGTCAAATGTAACTAACCCACCCTTTGGTGAACGTTTGACTAAATTGCACAATTCTCTGGGTAAGCTCTTTCACTTAACTACGTCTTCCATTCTACATGATAATAGGGTAGGGGGGACATGCACCCCACATGGCTTGGCTGGGGGGGGTTAGAGAAGCTAAAACATTGATAAGTTTAAGAGAAGGGGGTTTAAAACCTAAATGTGAGTGTAGCTGAAGATTGTGGGGACGCTTAGGCGCAGCGAGAGAAGAATAATTGGAAAGTGTTTTCAAGTTGAAGCGGGTGCTTGAAGAATAACGCGGGGACTGAAGATGACGTTTTGAAGGCTGTGCGGAACACATTTTGTTGAGAAGAGGAAAGAGCACAAGAAACTGAAACAAGACAAAAAGTGTATAAAAAAAATAAGAAAAAGAGGGAGGAGGAATTTAGGATTCAAACATTCTAAGTCCAGGTTCATTTTATGTACACATAGTTACATTACTCTCATCGGTTGGAGCGTGGTCTAACGGTCAAGACCATTTGGTTTTGTTTTGCGGATTATGAGGAGATCTTAGAGCGAAACATGGCAAGGATGTATTGAGAGTGAATTTAACTAAATATCTTCCCAAATATTTCCTCTAAATTCTACCTTCCTCATTCTTGGCTCATTATTGTAACTAAATATATATATATATATATATATATATATATATATAGGCTGTACAGGTGGTTAGCCGAGGAGGATAGACAAATGCTTAATTCCCCTGATACACTTTAATACATTATTATTATTAGCACCGCGTCTTACTAACCGTTCGGGCTATACGCACTTACACTAATGTGTAATGATAGGGTGATTGTGAGATGAAATGGAGGACCTACAGCTTAGCGTGGAATCCGAACCACGGTAGAGGCCTGGCATTCCTCACATTTACAAGTTTTGATTAATATACATCTTGTCAGAGGTGAAGGAAGAGTTTGGCAATCAGATAAATCTGTACCGGGACCGAGGATTGAACCCTGGACCCTCAGCACAGAAGTCTGACACCTTACCCATAGACCACCAGGTCACCTAATTTTAATACAGTATTTAGCGCTGTTAAAAGACACTATACAACGGAGAATTCGAATTGCGTCCAAATAATTATTGTTTTGGGATCATTGGGAATGTAAGTTAGGTACCAAGCTGTGTATGGTCGCGTCTGACCTTTCTAACTCTATTACTAGAGCCATAACGTTATTCAGTTGCTTACAATAATAATATGAGAGATATTCAATCTCTATTTGAAATCTGTTTACTGGTTAAGTTAATTAGGTTAGGCTAAGTTAGGCTAACATATTCTGAAAATTGAAAAATGACACCTGGACACGGGAATCGAACCCGGGACCGTTGGCTTAGTACGCTCCGCCTTAAAATATGAGTGAAGAATGACCTTGGGCATGGGATGAATCCTGGATAGCTCAGTGGTTATAGCATTGGCGTACTAAGCCAAAGGTCCCAGGTTCGATTCCCATGTATAGGTGTCATTTTTCAATTTTAAGAATATGATATCTAGATGGAGTAATCCTCACTAAAAGCATAAATAATAGCTTTGGCTATTTAATTTTTAAGTTAGGCTAAACTAGGTGAGATTATATTGTTTTATATAACATTTGACTGTATAATTGACTGAATTATGTTTCAAGAGTGTGCATCACTTGCCAATCAACTCTGTGATACAGTCAGCTAGAAATCGTAAGTTTACACAAACACTATTGCACGTGGATTATTTCTGATTAAATAATAATGGAGATAAAGATTTAATAGAATTTCCTATTATTGAACATTGTATGGATATTAAATTATATTTGGATACAAACTGCATTGAAAAGGCCGTTTTTGACTATAGAATGGCTTCACATATAAGCACTGTGCACAAATCTTCCATTCTGTCATAATAGGGACATAGTGTAGTTATTAACAAGAAACTTTGTAACGTTGTCCCCCATCGTCCTCATGGAAAGTGTCAATTCAAATACAAATGTACTTCAGACATTTCTGGCATATCTTGGTATTTTCTTTTCCCTTTTACTGCAATACTTCGCACGAACCGGGAGCTGAGTTGGGCCTGCTCTGATGAAACCTCTCAATGGATAATTCTGAATATAATTTTGCTTATACTCTCAATATTTTATTTCTTAGACTTCACTCCTTCAGAGGCAGCTCAGGTGGTAGTAAAATTGTATCTGTCCTCTCTTTGGGACGCAATTTGGTCAAAGGTTGATACTTGGGACGCAACTCGATACAACCCCAATACAAATATAACAATTTGTTTGTATTCAAGTTGTGAAAGCCCTGCATAAATTCTATGCAGTTTTAACTAATAGCGAACATAAATTGGGGTTGAATTTTTAAATAAATGATTCATCATTCGCATAAATAGAGGGTGGGAGAACACATGTCTGCGAAATATATCCCCAGTGTACACAACTTAGATCAAAGCTCCCCACAATAACTCTAATAAGCGTATAAGCAAAACGGGTAGTAAGACTCAGTACTAAAAAAAAATCTAATCCAACTGGTATGAGATTCTGGAATTATACACGTGTAGTTCCTAGAATAGAAAGATCAAAGTTGCATTTATTTAGCGTTTAAGTTATTTAATAAAATAACTTAACTATTTTGTGAATTATCTGTTCTTTATTTATTTTCTCTAGACCACTCGGAGAGAGAAGTATTGTGATAGTAAAAAATATAAAATTTGAGATATTGATAAATGTTGACGTTTCACGACTCCCTGAAACAAAAAAAGTTGTTGTGTCTTGTGTGTCTGTGTGTCTTGTGAGCCTGTGTGTCTTGTGAGCCTGTGTGTCTTGTGAGCCTGTGTGTCTTGTGAGCCTGTGTGTCTTGATGTGCCTGTGTGTCTTGTGAGCCTGTGTGTCTTGTGAGCCTATGTGTCTTGTGAGCCTGTGTGTCTAACACAGTCCCCGAATAGGATTAAATCTGTAAGACAATGTTCTCGTGAAAGTGTTTGTAAATCCAGTGTTCATCGCATTTTGCGGAGTATGAAGTAGAAGTTATACATAACGAGACTACTTCAATTAATGCATGAGGACGATCCATAGAGGCGACTTCAATATTGTGAGTGGTTTTCCACATGTGTGAAGAAAGGGAAGATATAAAGATTTAATGGTTTGGCCAGATGAAGCCACTTTTAAATTTAATTATACTGCTAATTGTTATAAATGCGTGTACTGAGCCGCCGGAAATACACACGTTATGGCACATCAAGCAGTTGATCTGCCAAAGATATCAGTGTGGTATCTCTTCTAGAGGAAGGATAGGGCTAGTTTTCTTTGAAGCGACTGTCACTGGTGTCACCTATTTAACAATGTTGCAAGACTTTTGCCTTCCCTAGTGATCTATTTGGGGATGAAGAGCACTACTTTCAGCAGTATAGTACACCACCACATTACCGCACCAATGTTATATAATTTCTTGATCTCACTTCCCCAGGGTTGGAGAGGAAGTGTGGAATTCCGGTACTAAGACTTCGCCCCTAATTATTTAATAGTGAAATATAAACATACAAAATATTAATAATGTATATTTACCGGAAGTGGCTCAAATCTACAACCAAAATTGTCACATGTTTGTAAAGTTGGATACCGCTAACCCTTTAGTATTTATCCCAAATAAACATGAACAACTAAAATTAATACAAAGATCATTCCTTCCACAAATGGTACTATAAGCTGTATTATTCTCTACTGAATATTTTATAGTCATAACAATGATAGTATTATAAATAATAAATAGGAATATCTTCCTTATAATTGGCCAAGTTTGGGCAAAAGATTTTGTAATAATAACGTATGGCAAAATTATGAAAGGAATACTATTATTGTCAATATAATTCTTATCATTTGATTCTTCTCTTCTTTAAAATTTAATTTTCAATCCGCAGTTTAGTAGGCAGCTGCTTAATACTTAACCCCCTTTGAAGCTATCTCTTTTAGCCGTCTGTAGCTACAGATCACAATATCACCCGTAATATGTTTAATATACTGTAGTCCTCTTACTCTCTTACCCTCCAATCAACCCTCATATTCATTTTCATATATTCATGATGCCTCACTGTATGACCAATCCAACCTCTCTGAATAGTTTTATAGATTTCCAAATCATTATTCTTTCATTTAAACTTGTGAACGTTTCATGATTACTAAATATATCAGTCCATGATTGCATTAAGATTCAGGAAACATAATTATCACATTAACTCACATAAAGGATATGTATAGAAGAGAAAATGTATTGACTTAATAAAATATAAACAAACTAACAAAGATGTATTTATGTTATACCATACCTTATATACATACATATATGCATTTAGGATATACACATACACAAAGGCTATATATTATATGCTATCATTCTAGAATGGTTCAAAGTTTGAAACGGGATCATATTATATTACAAACCGCATTAGTGTATACATATATCTATCTATCTATCTATGTATCTCTCTATCTATCTATCATATATATATCTATCTATATACATCCATCTATATATACACATCTATCTATCAATCTATGCGTCTTTATTTACATCTATTTCTCTATCCATCTATATGTCTATATATCTCAATATATCTATGTATGTATCTATCTACCTATAAATCTATCTCTATATCTATCTATCCATCTATTTATGCAGGTATATATGCTACAAAATATTTAAAAATACAAGCTATAGATACATAAATTGGATGTGGCAGCTGAGTTGGAGTTGGTGTGTTCTTCCCCTGGGGTGCATGGGATGTTTTGGAGGGTTGAGATGAAGTAGGCTTGGATGGGCTTCAACAAGTTTCGTGACCAGAAATGACTGATGATCTGGTGGACCTTTTTACTTGCCCTTTAGCTTCTAGGACGAGGCCTTGGTAGATTGTCACTCCATGAGTTGTCACCAACAATCAGAAGAACCGTGAGAATTACCGGTAAAACTTCGTCTTTCTTTCTTTTTAAACCCCAGGATGGAGCATTTGTCGGTTGTCACTCCATGAGTTGTCACCAATAACCAATAGAACCATGAGAATTACTGGTAAAAACTTTGTCTCTATTACTAATATAACAATAGCCACATGTTTGATATCTATCGAAATATTATTATCACAATGTACTTTGAAATCATTGAATCAATATTTATAGTTTATAATTATAAATTTGTTAAAATTGTGCAGTAATATTTTGATGGTCGAATGATCTTTATGTGTTTCTGATACTGCAATGGTTACATGCATGAGATATTAAATAGGATTACCTGGTATAACAATCACTACATGTCTGAGATTTATCGAAGTATTTACTGGTTTATAACAATGACCACATGACATAGATGCATGCAAATATTGCTGGTATCATAATGGCTTGTTGGTAAGAACCATAGACTGTTTCTATTATCATGTCAGTTCGGTAACATTAGAAACGAATAAAACAGCTATACTCTAGTTCTACAATGTATTATTAAATGTATTGTGTCTCAACTGCTACGTTTGTACCCATTAAGTACTAAAATAATTGTTAAAAGTATTTCGTGAATTCATCAGGATGTTAGGGAGTAAATTACAGTAAATAAAAGCTATAGGGACTATATGATCAGCATGAGTTAATATCTGTTACATAATAAATCCAAAGCCATGGTTATATTTCTAATCTATGTTCAAAACTAATTTTGATTAAACTATTATAAATGTATGTATTTATTCACAAAACGAACCCTATGAGTATAGCTGTGGTGTTAATAATATCAATTAATATTTTTTTACATACATTACAGTTTTCAGCCTGTGGCCTGGGTCAGTGTTTTTATTAAAACTATATAATATTTTCCTCCGTCGGCTTGCTAGTTCTGTCATAGCTTCATATAACTTATAGTTTAACTTAATACTAGGACAGGTACAGCATCCAGTCCCCGGCCGTCAATTTATCAATGTGAAAGGGTAAGCCCATATTTTCATCAATGATAAATTCTCGGCCATGCCGGGAATCAAACCCAGGACCTTTAGCTTAGTAGGCAGACACGCTACCGACTGAGCTAAGGTTTCGGACAACTATTAATATTATGGAACAAGTAAAAATAATTTATCATCCTAAGTTGGTTTGTTTTCTCTAAAGTTCCGTTTTTAGTTCAGTGAAATCTTTTAATGAAGCTTCTTTCAAACTTTTGTGATGATATTCTAGTTTTTGAAAAAATCTTACACATCCTCGTCAATATGCTGATTCAGGTGGAGTGAAAATGTCACATACACTGCAATAAAGCAGGTGGTGGTGATTTGAATACTAGTAGATACTAGTTGATATTTTCTTGACAATCCACCGTAACCAAACTACTATTATATCGATGACTGATGTTTAACAATAATACTCCTTCTTATTCATTTAATGAATAAATAATATATCTTTTGGGTCAATTTCTACATTCTTATTCAGTAGTTCTGCTGCGGGCTGATTTATTCTACCTATAATAGAAGCTAGTACGTTTAAAAGTGATATCTGAAAGTTTTCCTATGTGTCAATAAATAAAACCATTTCTGGAATTGGAGCAAAAGGAATATATCAATATATCAGTGGTATCATATTTGGTAAACCAGGGAATTCTGGAAGAGCTAGCATAGATGGTCAATTTATTGATTATATATACTTTAATTTATCAAATAAGCTTGAACTATAAAAAAAAAGAGATACAATGGCTTCTATTTATGCACTTTAATATATTTTAGAGTTATATGAAATGTTGAGGGTAAGAGGAGCTTAGGAGGAAGGAGGATTCAAATACTAGATGACTTGAAGGAAAGAAGGGAGTTCTGGGAGCTGAAACAGGAGGGAGAGGACAGGGCGCATTGGCGGTCTAAGGTCACTGACAAAAGGAACGGACCTGTTGTGAGACAGAACATATAATAATAATAATACAAGATTAATTCAATTTTAATATAATGGGGATTGGTGTCTGTGTCAAATAGATACAATTTTAGAAATGACAAATGCATAAATATGAAATCTATACGAACATTAACATAAGATTTATAAGAAGTTTTACTACTTCAAAAAAGTCAAGTTAAAACATAAAGAATAAATTTATGTATGAGATAGCTATGTGAGCAAACAAGTTATGTTATACTGAAAATTGGTAGTTAGTCATAAGACAAAGTTCTTATATTAATATTGTAAACAATGATAAAATATGATGACCATTATGATTATAAAATTATTAGAATGTTGTTAACATGTATAAAATGTTAAAGGCAAACTATGTAAATGACTAGATTGGTTGATAAGATATTAACATCATATCTGAATAAATAAATGATATTGAATGAACAATATTTATAAGAAGTTTTACCACTTCATTAAAAGTCAAGTTAAAACACAAAGAATAAATTTATATATGTGATAGCTATGTGAGCAACAGGATATGTTATATTGAGAATTTAGGTATTTAGTCACAAGACAAGGTTTTACATTACTATTGTAAACAATGATAAAATATTCTAAACATTACGTAGTAGGCCGCGGTGCTAATAATAGTAATAATAATTTTAAAATGTGATAAAATAAATATTTTTACACTAGATCGTATGCTAACAACTAAGTTTCACTGTTTAGTTTGTTTTTGTTTCCATCAGTTTTGCTACATGCCCGGACCAGATAATCACACTAAATGACAAAGACAGGATGAAATCACTTTCAATGCACCCGGACAGAATCAGAGCCTGTATCTACCTGTAACAACAATATCAGACTAGATCAGCTTGAAGTTTAGTCCACGTTCCCAAAAATGCGGGTCATTGCTTGATTGCTAATGTGTCACCCACTTCGGTGGCCGTATGGTTTAATGCGCTACTCTCGCAGTAGACTAGACTGCCGATGACAGGGAGATCGAGGTTTGAAACTTGGTTGGTTATACTGAGAGTGGTTTTTCCTAAATGTTTTTAGACTATTCCTTCACGAAAATGCGGGTACACATCCTATAAGCATAACATTAATCATACCTAAAACCATCAGTCTAATTAGTACATAAACGTATAACTCAAATAGGTAGTAATATGTGGTGCTAAAAATGTATAAATTTGATCTTTCTTGATTTTTAAAAATAAAATATACATATATATGAGGTTATTTTACATTAAATTTGTGTCACTAAGTTGCAATTCACACAATTTATAAAATACGGGTTTTTTAAAATCTTTAACAAAACCCCCTTTTCATCTATAAATAAAAAGGTAAATTTTTGTAGCAGATCTATGATTTAAAAAAAAATTCATATCTAGCCTTATACTTTAATATTATGGATCAAACAGATATTATGCATGGTAATTAAAAATAATATGAATATGTGACATATATAAAAGGATTAAAAATAGATTATGTATTATTAATGCTAAGCGTCTTACTGTGGATTAACTAGCTAGTGACAATCCATTCTACTATAGATGTGAAACTTATTTCATGAAAATATATTCTGCATTAAATCCATAAATCAAAAGTGTCATTCTGACAAAATGGTCCTTCCTTGTGGTGAAACGCATCACATAATTTAATAAAGTCACTTTCATTCATGTGTTATTGATGCCATAACTGTATTTTAAATATATATTCATCTATTAAGTGCTACAAAAATCATTGTGACTGGATATTTAGTTTTTTTAGGGTGATATTAAACATTATTATACAATAAATTAGTTTTCCTCCGTTTTTTCCACGTTGTCTTATTACCCTTTCAGGGCCATTCAAATTAATTACATTGATTGGGCTGGGATGAATAATATAGAATGTTGAGGAAATGTGTCTAGTCTACATATCCCTGGGAAAAGAGTGAAAAATAATTGATGGAAAATCAACATCAATAGACCCTACCTGGTTTTGAAACCCAGCCTCCTCATAGTCGGTATATTTGAGAATATTAACTTAACGTTTTGTCTTTGGGCCCACCAATGTGGGTATTTCCATCCCAGACACATTATAACAAAGAAATGACAGAAGAGTATTTACACTGGCATAAGAAATTTACTTACGTTGCACATTAACCCACATAGGTGGGCACGTGGTAAAAGGCGTTGGTCCCACCCTGACAGGTTTGCTGGTGACGAGAAGGTCAAGGTTCGAATGTCCGTGGATGGTATTTACTAAATGGTTCTCACTCTCAAATGAAGAAATTATCGGTACATTTCTAGCTTCTACCTTCCCCATCAGTGTAAATATGCGGTTATTACAAAAAGATGCTAAAACAAATATGAAAAAGGACAGGAAATTAACATTTTTAATATTTAATTCCAGCTCCAATTGATGCCAATAACAAATGACAACGCGCATCGGTGTCGCTTGGTTCTCGAGTAGGGATGAGCTCTCAGAGAAATAGGACGGAGGCGCCCTTCAAGAAGGGAGAGGCTGGAAGAATCTCTCAATAATGAATTGGCATCACTTCTAAGAGAGGTCTAAAATAGCCAGCCAATCTCTTACCGAGAAGTTTCTTCGTTAATAATACGGTCATTCAAACAGAATGCTTGAGTTCTTAGGGAAGTTAGGCAGGCCCGCCGAGCTACAATGGCGAGCTGGTTGCTTAAGAGCCGCACGCCGGAGGAAAGTTTCCAGGTAACATTGATGTCAGTTTGGGTGGGGTGGGTACGACAGGAGGTTTGTGGTCCAGTCTTGTGGCTGGAGGACCATTACCCTCAGAGACAGGGGACACTCAACACAATAATTCATTATCTTTGTTTTACTGTTAGATTTCAGGCTCAAGTATTTATTTGATAACGTAAGGACACTCAACACAATAATTCATTATCTTTGTTTTACTGTTAGATTTCAGGCTCAAGTATTGGAATGAATAGGGTTATTTGTGTGATCCAAAATGTACGCTACACTCCTTTTACCTGAAACAAGCTTACCTTGATTAATTCTGCCATGTCATAACTTATTAGATAGGTCCATAGGCTAACCAATCAAGGTAAGCTTGGTATCTTTCTATGTGAATGATGTGCATACATTTGTTTGATAATATATTATTTACTTCTTAGGAGTTAGAGCTTAGGACTTCTTCTAGGACAACTAAGCCCAAAATATCAACTATTTTCGTACATATTTTAATATTCTACTAATATTATATCTTTATAATACACGTGATTACGATGTTAACTCTAATAGTATGTCCTTTCTTCATTTTTTGAGCAAAGATTCATTTTTTCAGAATTATAACACACGTCGAATGTCTGTGAGTGATCGTTATAGTCTATTTGAAGGCAGATTTTCCTCGCCAAGTGTACAAGCAGGTGTATATAATACCAGTCCAGGGGCCCTTAAGTAGGGATGATATAATTAAGAATTATAGGGGAGGGGATAGAGAGGCTGATATGGAAAGGTAACGAGAGAGTCTGAATAGAACGTGGTAGAGAGAAAGTTCAGCTGATGTTTCGGTGAACCACAAAGAGGAAGAAGGAGGTAAAACAACCCGCAGTAATGTTTTTCCTCCATGGAGGCTGGAAGATAACTTAACCACACACTCGAACATTTTCTCTCCTTGCTCCTGCTTAGTCCGTCGAAGATAAAATAAAGTTGCAAGATAGAGTGTTTATCAAAACTGTTGAACCTTTATTCTATTAGCAAAATAAAAACACATTCTACGATGTAATCTTCGATATGTGTTTGAAACAGATACAGTTAAGGCGACAAAGTTTCAATCGCTGTCAGATCACACGATAGTCTGTGTCGTTTCCTGGAACTACTTTTCTAATATGTCTAAGCTTACAAACACTTCCTTTAGCCCTTTACCTCAAGGTGTGGCAGAAGGGAGCGCGAGTAATTTTACAGTTTTTTATAGAATTACATTTTTCGGCTAAAACAAATCAAATACTTTTCCAGTAGAAACATAGAGTTTAGTTTTATGCACATGCTAATATCAACCGATCTTGAATATTTGTCAAGGGTGTCCTGGAGTTTTGTCAAAACTTTTTAAATAAAGAGAAAAAGTTTTGACAACATTCCAGGACACTCTTGACAAATATTCAAGATCTGTTGATATTAACATGTGCAGAAAACTAAACTCTATGTTTCTACTGGATAAGTATTTGATTTATTTTGACAAAACTCCAGGACACCCTTGACAAATATTCAAGATCTGTTGATATTAGCATGTGCATAAAACTAAACTCTATGTTGCTACTGGAGAAATATTTGATTTATTTTGGCCAACAAATTTCAATCCTATAAAAACTGTAAAAATACTTGCGCTCCCTTCGGCCGCACCTTAAACCAGCCTGTTATGTCAAAAAGAGCAGAAATTAAACTACAAGACTGCTTATCTCAAGATAAGAAGGATAGCCTGCTGCTAGTTCTCAAATATCTTAAGATTTTCTGTCGTGAGCTTTTCAAAAAATAACTGTATTTATTGGAGGAAGGCTAAATCTATAGTCATTTTTCTCCAAGCCTTTTCTCAAAGCTCCACAAATATGCTTAAAAATTCGTTGAAAAGAGATATAGTCATACTTTAACACATTATTTTCTTTTACTAAAACTCAAACTATAATGTTGTTAAGGAAAAAGATCCATGTCGGAATATTTTGACTTTATTTGGCGTGAAGCATATTTTGAAATAACGCGTCGTAAATTAATTATTGCTTTAAAGCCGAAAGTCTGCGTGGCCATTTCTCACTTACCTAGACGGCCCCCTTAATGTGTATTATTTACACTAACTTAATATATAGAGCTTTCCACTTTTTGATTGCAGTACAGAAATTAAGAAGTGCACCTATACCTTCCTTATCCATCATCGAAACACAGGTCGACTATTTTCACATTCGATACTTACCAAATGTAATCAGATGGGCATTGTATTAGCTGATATACAAAGTGTGTATATTTAATTATAATATTATGGTAGTTGGATTTATGACAATAGTATTAAAATGATTGTATGCTATATTTATTATTTTGAATCCACTCTAACCTGCTACATCAAAAATAGTTAATACTTATATAGTATGATAAATTCACACTGTTAATTATGAATTAATAATTAATCAAGAATAAATAAGTAATACAAAATAAATCGTGAATAAGAATATAAAGTATTTAAATTTTATTATGATCAAAAATTGATAAAAATTAAAATTAAATAATCTAAGACCATGTTGACCTACATCAAATAAATATGTCAATACATCACTAATATCTAACAATTGGTGAAGTGGTTGGGTAAGTATAAAATCCTGACTGTAACTGTAAAAAGTACCAGCGATTCGTAGACCACTGTAAATGATCCGGTTTGAATTATGGAAGGGATCATGTGTTTTTCTCTTCATGCTTGGCTATAATCCTATGGATGTTGTTTGCGTTATTGTGCCATGATAGGGGTCAAGATAACTTAATTTTTTATTTCAACCTTGTTTTTAATAATGCATGCTAATAAGTTATATTCAGAAATATATAGATCTATAGTTTTTAAAGAAGGCGTCCCAAAAGTAGGTCGTACACTATTCAAAGAAAGTTAAATTTCAAGTGAAAATAATTCATTATTTGTAAGTCAGTTCACAAATCCAATACAACAAACATGTGTTTTAGAAAAATATCAATTACACCTTCTTATTATAATATCACATTTTATTGTATTGCTAGGTGACCTGGTGGTCTAGGTGTAAGGTGTCAGACTTCTGTGCTGGGGGTCCGGGGCTCAATCCTCGGTCTCGGCACAGATTTATCTGACTGCGAAACCCTTCCTTCACCTCTGACAAGATGTGTATTAATCACAACTTGTGAATGTGTGGAATACCAGGCCTCCACCGTGGTTCGGATTCCACGTTAAACTGTAGGTCCTCCATTTCATCTCACAATCACCCTACCATTACACATTAGCGTAAGTGCGTATAACCCGAACGGTCAGTATAATGCGGTGAAAAAAAATGGTATTGCCAAAGTTTGAAAACAACAATTGGCCTGTTTACAAATGTAATTTGATTGACTGTATCTAATTATCGATCCAAAGACATGATCCAACTAGGGCTGTGAGTACTTCTATTGTTTCTAAGATAATAATAATAATAATAATAATAATAATAATAATAATAATAATAATATTTAGCACCGCGTCTTACTACCCGCTCGGATTATACGCTTAAGTACTAAATACGCTAATGGATTAGGAATTGGGAGGGTTGAATTTAGAGAAAATGAACCCGAATTTGCGTGGAGGGAGAATGGAAAACCATTTAGGAAAAACCACCCCCAGTTCACCCGACCGAGATTCGAAACTCGATCTCCCCGTCCTCGGCGGTTGAGCTCAACACGACTAGCGCGTTAGCCAACTACGCCACCGAGGCGGGTTTGTTTCTAAGAATAGCTGTGATATGTCACCATGTCTCCTGGAGGACAGCTACAGGAAGTCGTCGTAGTTCATTGGAGGAGCATTGATTAAACCTAGCTTCCTTGATTTCAAGAC
>CABFWB010001611.1:62844-84015 GCA_902151455.1 Timema bartmani
CCACGTTAAACTGTAGGTCCACCATTTCATCTCACAATCACCCTACCATTGCACATTAGCGTAAGTGCGTATAACCCGAACGGTTAGTAAGACGCGGTGCTAATAATAATAATAATAGTAATTTGCAGTGATTTAGGTCCTGTTTCATAGTCAAACTTAGCAAGCCTAAAGTGCGAGTCGATACTAAATACAGGACGACACCTACCTAGACCAAAATGGAATGGGCTAGTTTCGCATATGAAACTGGCCCATTCCATTCAATTTCAGGTAGGTGACGTCTTGTATTTAGTATAGCGCCGCACTTGAGGCGTACTAAATCTGACTATGAAACTGGCCCTTATTCTTGCCTAATACTTCTGGCGTGCTTTCAACATTTTCAAGATAAAACCAGGGTATTCGCAGTGTTTCCAAGTAGAACCATCCTTTAGTATGTCCGCACGTCTATATGACAGCTTATCACAGGTTGTGTGATGAAGAGATGAATGTTTAACGAGCTCTAAAGTCAACTTGATCAGTGAACTATGCAGCAATATACCTGTTCAAACATGGGTATGATGTCTGGTAGACCTAATAAAGCTGCATTTCACGGCCGGGTATTGGAAACAAGTATGGGATGTGACCGTTACATCGATATGTCCAATTAACTTAACTCATTCAACTTTCAGAGCCACTTTTAATTGAACACCCAACACAATCTGGGACAGAGGACGCTACGATCCTGTTAGAGCGGCTACGTCTGGACTTTAAATATGTTTACTACTTATAATTATTTTTATAGACAGTGTCAAAAGATTCTCCTGTTATTTAGTAATAGTATCAATATTTTAAATACTTTGATAGTAATAGAAATTTTATACAAAAACCTGACTAGGTGAGTTTAAACAAAGGAGCATATTTTCTCAAATATTCTGAGAAAGGTATCTATATTTTATCATAAAGTAACAAATAATTTTTTTTAAACACCAATAATTTTTAAAAACCCATTTTCCTCAGAAACAACAAATATAATAGATGCTTTTATGTATGTTTTTTCATTCCTACAAAAATATATATATTTTTTACCACTGGTTTTATTCATTCAAGAGCTTACATATAATAATAACATTACATTAGGGCGATAATAAATAAGTCTTATTTTAATATTACCACTCGCCGTAATATTTTTACTGCATTAATTATTATTTAATAAATGAAGATGTAAGAGGGGATACAAATACCATCATCAGTATTTGTGGGGTGGGGATATACAGCCATTATGTTTGTTTATAATCAGTGAAAGTGGTCGGTTATGTCAGTATTTTACGTACCACGTCTTATTATCACCCGTTTGAGCTATCTTCATTTAACTAAGCAATTATAAAAGAACAATTTAGAGAAAACGTATCCGCATATGCGGGGAGGGAGAAATGAAATTCATTTAAGAAAATCATCCCTAACAACAACCGGGCAGGATTTGAGCATTGACTTCCCCGTCACCGGTAAACCAGATGAAACGTGGTTGATGACCTAGCCCTCGTGTCCACTGATGTAGTTTGTTTTGTAACGAACCTCCAAAGATAGAGTGCGTATAACCCGAACGGGTAGTAAGACGTGGTGCTAATAATAATAATAATAATCCAAAGATAGAATCTGCCAGAAGATGTGTGTTAGAATCCTTAGTGAAAATGTATAATAGGAACCTCTTAATTCATATTACTTGTTTATTTATCATGAGATAATTTTCCATTTGAACAAGATTTTTTTGGGGATTAATATCATATTCTACTTTTTCTAGCTTCTTCCTATCTGTGAATTCGGTAAAGCATTTTATTTGTAAAGTTGGGGGAAGGGTTTATACGTATCTAATAAACTATCGTATTTTATGGTACGTTCAAATAACAAATGACACAAACTTTAGTAACTGAACAACGATAAAAGTGTTTCTGGATCGTATTCTGGACCGGTAATATGAGATTTATTACATTCGCCGGAAGGGAAAAAAGCTTCATTGGAAGCTTATTAATATCGTTCTAAGCGACGCAACGTTTTCAAGCTCATAGCTGCCAACTCTTGTAGGTAAGAGTTAGTAAATATCTGTACAAATTGTGAAATTATTTAAACAACAAAATTATCTCAATTGATTATTTTTATTGTTTGTTTTTTAGCTAAATTATATTAAAATTCGAGTAGGTATTTTTTACTTCAATTTGAATACAAATCCAATTTGAATAAAAAATCAGAGTTTTTTCGAGTTCAATAAGGCAATATTTTTATGATAAATATTTCAATTTGTATTTATGTAATATATTCATGCATAAGCCCTAAATACAAATTAAATTAATAAAATTAATCAATAAAATAAAATTGGATTGAAATCTTTGAAATTATAATAACAAAATTCGGATTTTTAAACATATTTACTATGCTAGAACTATTTTTTCAATTAGACAAAAGAAAATATTTAGGGACTCTTATTTTCTATGAAATAACATTTTAACATTGAATAAAATTAATTAAACTAATAACTTTCAAGAAAAAATAGAAAATTCTGAGGACTTAAATATTTCGAGTTTTGTAAAAATCTTCAATTTGAGTTTGAGCAGCTACTAAAACTCAAATTGATCTTGAACTTTCTAGTTCTCGCTCACCCCTTCTTAAAATAAAGCTTTTTTCCCCTTCGTACAAAAACTATTAAAGGTTAACTAACAGTTTATTTTCCACTTGAACTCAGCTCCCATCATAACATAGCATAGTATGAGCCCACTTTGGTGGCCGCATCGTCTAAGGCGCTACTCTCACAATTGACTACTCCCGAAGATGGGGAGATCGGTTTTATATTCTGGTCGGGTGTACTGAGAGTGGGTTTTTTTCCGAAATGGTTTCCCAATCTCTCTCCACGTAAACGCGGGTAAAATTCCTGTAAATATATATAAAACCGCCTCTGTGCTATAGTGGTCAGAGCTCCTGGCTACAAATATAGATATCCTGGGTTCGATCCCCGGTGCTTCAAGAATTTTCTGTGAAGAATTGGGTCTGGAACGGGGTCAAACTCAGCCCCGGGAAGACAATTATTATTGAGAAGCTACTTTAGTAAATAAGTAGCAGGTTTGGTCTAGAAAACTGAGATTAACAGCTGGAAGAATCACTGTGCACATGACACCCTCTATCCGACAATGTTGGCACTATATTTGCCAACAAGTGACGGATGCTCTGTCAGTATAGCTCGCTTGCGGGCTAACGCCATGGAATATATGTTTAATGTGTGATCCGACAGTAGGTGGCATGTCTTTCTGCTGAGCTAAGGGTCCCAGGTTCAATTACTGGTATAGCTGAAATATTTATTTCTGATGAAATGTGGGTTTACCCTTTCAAAGTGATAAATTGACGGTTGGGGACTGGATGTTGTGCCTCTCCTAGTCTTAAGTTAGATTAAAAGACAAATGAAGCTACGAAAGGCCTAGCAGGCCGGTAGTGGAAGATATATGGCGTGAATAAGAAATTGATCCAGGCCACAGGCTGGAAACAGTAATGGATGAAATATATTTAGAGTGGTATATTAATTTTATTATTTAGGCCTACATAGTTTTTTATAACTTTTACTTTTTTATTCCGGAAAACTTATACTTTTCCGGGAAAATTCAACTTTTACTTTCTTTTTTTTTATTCCGGGCTCGGAATTAAATGTTTCATAACATATTTAGCCAAAAGATATTTTTAAGTAATTTTGACGTAGATAACACAAAACACATTGTAGACTTAACAAAATACTTTCTAAGAGACATTCACAATGATACTTGATGGTGATCTGGTGGTCTAGGGGTAAGATGTCGGACTTCTATGCTGAGGGTCTGGGGTTCAATCCTCGGTCCCGGCACAGATTTATATGATTGCCAAACCCTTCCTTCACCTCTGACAAGATGTGTATTAATCACAATTTGTGAGTGTCTGGAATGCCAGGCCTCCACCGTGGTTCGGATTCCACGTTAAGCTGTAGGTCCACCATTTCATATCACAATCACCCTACCATTACACATTAGCGTAAGTGCGTATAACCCGAACGGGTAGTAAGACGTGGTGTTAATAATAGATACTTGACGTCACTTTTTTTATGAGAGAGACATGGTCCTTTTTTTTTTTACAAAGTATCGTCAGTTTCATCTTAAAGAGAATAAAATGAAGAAGTTGTCTGTCTCTCTGTCTGTCATATGAATCACGTGATATCAACCACACACAGAGGGCTGAAATTTGAAGAATTTTAGCCCCTTTGCATGAACATGTGTACCTTGAAACAAGAATTTTTAAATTTGGATTTGATTTTTTTAAATTAATAAAAAATTGGTTCGGAAGAAATCAAATTAAGATATTCTTTATATCTGTTTGAAGCAAAGAAAAGCGTTTCCAGGGGTAAACACTCAATCCAGGTAGCGCCGGGTATTTCTGTTAGTTATAAATGTAATTAACCACGCTGACGAAACGTTAAGTTAGCATTTATCTGCTTTATCAGTGACAGGGAGACTGAATCCCAGTCGGGTGTACTGAGGAGAATATTTTAAATTAATTATGTTCCACTACCCCTCCAGGAAAATGTAAATTCACTTCCGGTAAATTCTACCTTCCTCGTCCTTATCCTGATAGTGTACAGTCCAATCTTCGTAGGAAAGACCTTGAAAAGTAAGACGTTGTTGAAATATTGCATCATTTTTGTAAATTATTTTTTTAAATAACTAAGTATATTTATATATAAACAAAACCTTTTTATATGTAAAGAGAATGGCACTTATCTTATATATTTATATATAAAAATATTTTTTATATATATAAATAAAACGTTTATATATAAACATAACAAAACTTATTTCATATATAAATATATTATTATATATAAATAAAACTTTTTATATGTGAATAAAAATTGTATGTATAAATAACACTTTTTTATAAATAAATAAATCCTTTTTATACATATACATATATATAAGTAAAATGTATCTTATATATATTTTATATAGATAAAACAGTTTATATAAACATAAATATATAATGATTTTATACTTTTCGTACACGCTATTCACATTTAATCACTGTACAACTAAATCCAACAGGATATAACATTATTCACTACCCACTATGTTAGTTTGAACATAAATTGGATGGATTTCAGGGAAATAAACTATTTAACAATTTTATTAAATACTTTTTTCTTGTAATGCTCCCACCTACCAAATAAATATAGGTTTGTCGTGTAATGTATGTATTTCTAACGCCCATCTGGCAACTTCCTTAGGCTGGTAAGCGACTGCTGCCCTTACACGCACGCCACACACACACGCACACACACACACACACACACACACAGACATCAGATCAAGTCAAGGTGAGCGAGCACGAAAAGGGTCTGGGCAGACTTCTCACTTTGATTTGTTGAGGGAGTAACGTGTTCTTGAGGTCCAGGAGAGGGGGAAAATGTTACCCCTGCAGGGGTGTGGTCGAGGCTATGTATGCGCATTAGGGCGGAAATAAATTTCACTTAATATATTTTCTCTTTCGTGCAAGAGTTTTGACGCTCAGTTTTTTGTTTTTTTTGTTTTTTTGTTGCCCGTGTAGCCGTACCCCAGATGTTCATAACTACCAACAATCTTTGCAACTACAACAGGTTTATTTTATTTCACATTTCTCTTGGCTTATACTTAAAATCATCCTTCATGTTTTTGTTTCTATAAGAATTATAATATAAAAAAAAATAGAGTGAAGAAAAACTAAACCTTAAAGAAACATTTTATTTTTACTTTAAATTTAATAGAAGATATAGTTTCTACCTTAGAAAATGTTACTTCAAATAAATTGGTGTTTAGTTGTTAATACTTGATAACATAATATAAATTCGACACCTTGGCTCAGTTGGTAGCGTGTCTGTCTACTATTGGTTTTAGTAACTTTTGTAACGGTCTTAATACATTTACAACCACAAGAATTTTTATATATTTAGTTAATAAATAATGTACAACGTACAGTACCCATGACTTTTATTGGGATTAAAATAAATAGGCCTACTTAAAAATTGTTGAACACATCTCGCAGAACTGTGTAGTTTCCTAATTCAATAACAAATCAAACTGACAGGGTTGGTTTGAATACAAACCAACTGAACCGAGGGAACAGATGAATCGATGAAAAGAGACTCAGACAGATTTTTGTAAAACAAAAAAAAACCCTTTTAAATTCATAATATTTTAACTAAAAAATATTATACATTTTAGAACTACAGTACATAGTAAGCTTGTTTAATTTGCCTTTGAAATGTGTGTCTGCTGTAAACCAAAAGTGTAGAATTAATTTTTTTAGGTCATAGACTTGGGCCCTTTCTCTTTGTTTTGAAGGTTTAGGTAATGTTAACACTTTAAAATAAATGTATATTTCTTATATTATATGTTTTTTAATCCCTTAACGTGGTATTTTCCATGTTAAAATAGGAAATGAGCACTATAGAAGGAAAAATAAATTTGAATTCTAAAAACAGTTTGATTTAGGAAATATACAATGTATGCTTAATGTGTAGTAAAAGCTAAAACATTTAAAAAAATAAGATAAATGAAGGCCTAGTGTGTTTCTGGAGTAGTGAAAGTATTAAAAGTTACACATTCTTAAAATTTATTTTCAATGTTAAACATACATTTGTTTAAAAATAAGAAAATGTCACTTAAAACTTGTGGCTTACTATACTTTCTTTTTTCTTTGACTTAATCTTGATCTTCATTATCTTCTCCCACAAGGCAATCACAAATTTCTCAATAAAACTGATGATACTCCACAGGAATATAGGGCATGAGTTTCATTATGTCCTTCAACTCTTCAACTTAGCCTCTTTGATTCTTACCTTCCTCTCTAGATATGCATTATCAGTAGGGAAACTAGGAATTTCACTTCTGGGACGATGAAGTTCAAATTTATGAGACACGGCTCCATTAATGAAGCTTCTTGCTTCAAGAAAACCACGTTTTTCTGAAGAATAGGTAAAGTGTGTCAGAGTGTAGCTATGCAGTATACAACAGGTGATATATTTTGCGCGGCTGAGTTAGCGTCACAAGCAATACAAAGAGTAAGGGCCTAAGTCACTCACTGATATTCCAAAGAGTCACTGATATTCCTAAGAATGAGGGCCTCAGTCACGGTGTTAATGGTGTTGGTAAAATACCGTTCCTAGAGTGGACTAATACGGATGAGATAGTTGCGAAAATTGCACTACACATTATACAGGGTGGAGTGGAAACAATTTGACGATCTATGCTGAGGAAAGTGATGGACAACGTGCTGAGGTTTGTCTGGCGTCCGGTGGATCTCAACTGAGTGAAATTATCTTAAAAAAGTGAGACAATGTAGTATGTGGTTTGCTTTTACTTAGCTAGGGAATATTTACTTTTCAATTAAAGTGCTAGTTTTCAAGCTACTACTCGTCTAATAGTTTGACCCCACCCTGTATAAGTTACTAGATGGCTGCCGACACACGATGTTCTACCTGCAACACAGTCCCAAAGGGAGCGAGCGGCCCACACAAATCAAACGGCAACTCCACACCACTTTACACTCAAGTCTTATGAGATTCAGAGTGTTAAATCTCGGCCATGTTAATATTCCAACCGGAACATAGTAAAGCACGACAGAAGGATCTCCTTCGTCCCGGTTGCTAAGACTCTCTGGACAGCCCCAGCCACAGGACACGACAAGCTCTCGAACTTTACTCGCTATTTATTGTTGTTATGCAACAACCATATAACATTATATCTCGATTATATAACTTCTGATAGGGTTCATAAGCGGTTATCACGCTGGACTACAGGAATAGATAGTTTCTGGTTTCATTAAGGGCAATACAAAATGTAGCTATTCATACTGATATTAATTCATTTTTAAAATTCCCCTCTAAAAAAACTATATTTTGTATTGTCATTTATAGTCATATATATATTATAAATTATACAAATGGCTGTTAAGGCTCCTAAATCCACAAAAACACAAATTCGTATAATATATTATACGGCTTTGTGGTCTTAAGCTAAGCAGCCAAGACAATTAACACCTGCAAACGAGTAGTGCATTATCTCTCTATATATAAAAGCGAGAGCCTGGACTGAGTGAGTGACTCACTCACTCAGTCCAGGCTCTCACACTTCCCACAAAGCTAGAGTGCTGAAATTTGGCACAGGTGTTCCTTATGAGCCAGTTAGGAAAATTAAAGATGTTTCATTCCGATGTTTTGTGATTAAGGGGATTAAGTTGGAGTGAATACCCTAATCAACAATATTGCTTTTTAAACTCTTTTTAAGCGTCTAGTGGGTAATAATCCAATAAGTTTGTTCTAATAATGCCTTCGATAAAATATGTCAATTATTTTTAACCCCGTAGATGCTTCTAAGGGGTAGAAAAATGATTACAGACAATTAATTAAAATATGTAATTACGTTTTAATATACAACTCCAAGAGACGATAGAATTTTGTAGTTTATATTTTGCTGAATTTTGTGGTGTTTGTAATGTGTGTGAGTGAGAGGGCCCAGCCCGGGCTGGTGTGTGGTGGTGGGGAGTGGTGGGAGGAGGGAGAACTGTCCAGCCGCAATCAGGTGATAACGCCCCAGGTAGTAGGCAAGGAGGCCTTCCGAAAATAAAGCTCCCCATGATAAACGATACATGGTCACTTCCTCGCGTTGTTTCTTGGGTAGCGCTAAGAACCATGCGATTAAGCTTCAAACAAAAATTCCTCATTGTCATCCAAAAATAATGAATAACACAGTATCCCGTGTGAAGAACGGGCATTCAACTAGTAAGAAATATAATATATCAACGCTCGAATTAATGACAGGAAATCAAACATTAAGTGAAATATATCATGACCTACACTACATGACCAGCAGCCTTCCATCAATATAAATACATCAATACCTATTTTACATTACCAGCAGACGTACTCTATATCAGTAGAAAAAATATCAAGATCTACACTACAATACCACCATCCATACATCCAGATAGATATAATATCAAGACCTACAGCACTACATAATCAGCAGTAATACATCAAAGACCTATACTATAAGACCAGACTCGATGTCATTAGGAATTCGAAAGTTAATTGTTTCACTTAATAAATGACACCACCTATCCCTATCTTGAACTAGCTCTATCCAGTCCCCCTCACTACACCCTAACTCTTTCAAGTTAATTCTAATTTTATCTTCCCATCTGCATCTAGGTCTTCCTAATGGTAGCTTCCAATTAAGTTTACCAGCCAATTCTCTGGACATTGTTTTGGATTTTCCCTTTCGCACTGCATGTCCTGCCCACCATAATCTACGAGAATTGATTACCCAAACAATGTATTGTGATTGGTACAGGTTATATAGCTCATAGTTTTATAACTTATTCCACCTCACAGTAACCTCATACATATTTGGACCAAATATCTTCCTAAGCGCCTTGTTTTAGAACAGCCTAAATTTGTATTATCTTGTAATGTAAGAGACCACGTTTCACGCCCATAGAGAACAATCGTTAGAATTATTGTTTGTATATTTTGAGTTTTACATTCCTTGACAGCAGGTGAGATGTAAACAACTTACTGAACGAGTAATAGCATGCATTTCCCGACTGTATTCTTTTCCTAATTTCCAATTTTATATAATTATGATTATTAATAGGTGTTCTGACTTACGACTCATCCATTCCTTTTATCAGTGAGTTAGACCAACAATGCCCCCTGTACTCTGCCTCCTTCTTGAGCTTACTGAATTTTATCCTCCCTTCAAGTCATCAAATATTTGAATTGTCCTTTTCCTAAGCTTCTCTTTCCCTCATCTTTTCCTTCCATGACGTCGTGCAGAAGACAGTTTCTCCTAAGGATGTGTCAAATCTAGTTTGCTTTGTAGTGAAGAATCACATCCTAAATAGTTCTCTTCTCACCCACTCTTCTTAGGACTTCTTCATTTGTCACCTTCTCTCTCACCCCCTGATCTTCTCAAGACTTCTGAAGCACAACATTTCAAAGCTCTCCAAGTATTTATTTCCCATCTTCCTAAGAATCCATACAGCACAGTGCTCCAAATGTAGCATTTCATCCATTTCTTCCTCAGTTACAACTTGCTAGTGGTAGGCTGTAAGAATCTTAAGCATTTAATCGAAATAATAAAAAAAACACGAGGAATGTGTAATTCATTTGTAAAATGCACGTAAGTTTAAAACGTTTGGAACATTAAATATTGCATCACAGCTAGACTCCGCAGTCTAAATTTAATTTAAAAAAAAAGATCAGGTGTCAAAAATAGGCATACATTAGACAGATTAAAGGAATGCTTAAAATACTTTTGTACAAGTAATGCCATCACTTAGTAAGTTCAATTCAAAACCTGTAATCTTTTATTCTTTCTGCTTGTAGATTTGCTTAGTGATTTTGTAATTATTGTGATTTTTAAAAATAAGGAAAACTTAAATTAATTTAATTTAATATTATTACACGTGCTGAGAAAAAAAATCACTACCGGTAAGATTTGACCTGGCCCCACCAAAAAAAAAAGATCACGCTCCGCCACTGCTCACCACGATAAGATTGAATGTACAACTACTCACCACATAAAGGGGTAACGTCTGTTCCATGAGAGCTCCGCAGCATCCAACAAAGGAGACGATCATGACTAAAGCAGACACGACTATTAGGATATACACCCCAGTGTAGACAGCCTGTAAGGACAGCTTGTCAAACCAGTCCTGAAGTCCTGGTTCAAACTTCAACCACAAGGACAGGCCGAACAGTGCCGCCCCCATAATCTGCAACAAACAGTCCACACTGCTTTTACACCTTGAGCCAAGAGTGCATCAAAATATACGGCCAACAGGATCAGCATGTGCTGTAGCCCGTATAAAGTTAGCTTTTAGCAAAGTTACATAGCGTGGTCTGCTATAACTCCTATAAGTTCTATTTTTATTATGTATATTCACTGGCCTATGCTCCATAAGATTTGAAATAAAGACAATGAGATAAAATATATATTTTATATAAACTAACGTCTTTTTAGCATTGCGTCTTTAATATTTTACCACATTTGCGTGGAGGGAAAGTGGAAAGCCACTGTGGAAAGAGCCTTCAGTACACCCGACTGAGATTCGAACCTTGATCTCCCCGTCATTGGCATCTAGTCTAATGCAAGTGTAGCGCTTTAAACCACGCGGTCACTAAAGTGGGTTATTTCTGAAAAGCTTTCATAGTTCCTAGTTATACTAGTGATAAATAAATCAGGTGTGAAATATTTCTTAAACTGTATTTTACATTAAATTGCTTAGCTATGGAGAGTAGATATTGACATATTATTAAGTAAGATATTATATGACTTTTTACATTATTTTATGTGATTATATTGTTGTCTGCTACAGTTCTTTGACTCAAATTACGCAATAGCTACGTATGCACGTTATAATATAATATGTTAAGCCAACATATTTTATAAAATTTTGTAGACAATTTTTTTCAATTAAATCATATTATTTAAAAGGGGCATACAATAATGGTGTTCAAGAACGAAATGATCGTATTAAAAATTATTTACAATACTGTTTACATTACTAAATTATTTACAATATTAAATACAGCTTATTGTAGTTTATGTTGTTTTAGCTTGAAAATGTGAGAGTTTTATATTTATGGCTCTAGAATTGAAATTTACCATTTAGTTCTAAACAAAAGGAAATTTTATATTTTCTTAACATATTTCTTTGATTATAAGCTAGGCCAACGTTTTCGTTCAAGAGTCATACAATCAATTTTATTTCTAACTGAAATTAGTTATTCTAGAATTTCTAATTTTATGATAGGTAAGACCATTATTGGTTTGTTGTTTGTGTATATATTGTTTTGAGTCTCATGTTTAATTTGTTTGTAATCGTGTGTATGTTCCTGTGACGTTGTTCACTGACCCGTTCTTCAAACCCTTCTACCCTTTAGCAAGGGCTTGTTCCCTTTGTGCTTGTATTTTATATGTTTCTTGAGGGCTCAAAGGTTTATTAAGGTTCTATTTGTAGTCTCATGATGAACAGATTTGAGTTTTAAATCAATTATGCATTTGTTTATAATTTATATTGACATGAACAACAATTTGTTGTAATTTTTCTTGCGTGTTCGTGTATGTATTTTATTCACATCCTCACTCCAAATAAAAACAAATAGAACGAGAAAATTAATGATTTTAACTTTTTCATTTAAATTTTATAATGGTTTCTCCAGAGTTGTAAATGACCAATTTGATCGGAGGTAATGTTTTTAAACCTATTCTAGAAATAGAGTTGTAAAGTAACATTTAATTCAGATATCAAATGACATTTTGATCTATAATAAACCAATTACTTACAAATTTAATGTCAACACCTTAGCTCAGTTGGTAGCGTGTCTGCCTACTGAGATAAATGTACCGGGTTCAATTCTCGGCATGGCAGAAAATTTATCGTTAATGAAAATATGGTTTTACCTTTTCATATTGATAAAATGACGGCCGGGGACTGGTTGTTGTGCCTGTCCTAGTCATAAGTTAGATTATAGGGCATAAGAAGCTACAACATGCCTATTAAGCCAGTTGCGGGAATAAATGGCTTGAATAAAAAACTGACCCAGGCCATAGGTTAGAAACCATGATGCATGTGAAAAACTTATAACTTATTAATAATATTTAGCACCGCGTCTTACTACCCGTTAGGGTTATACGCTTAAGTCCTAATTACGCTAATGGATTAGGAATTGGGAGGGTTGAATTTAGAGGAAGTGAACATCAAATTTGCGTGGAGGGAGAGTGGAAAACCATTTAGGAAAAACCACCCCCAGTTCACCCGACCTAGATTCGAACCTCGATATTCCCGTCCTCGGCGGTCGAACTCAATACGACTAGCGCGCTAGCCAAATACGCCACCGAGGCGGGTCATAGCTTATTAAATTATGTATGTCACTAAAACTGCAATAAAATATCTACAAGTTAATTTATCACTCTCAATAACCTAAGATTAGTAGAAATATCTAAGTCACTGGATCTTTGATCTTGACTTCAAAGTTTAAACCAAGTAATCTGTTGAACATCAGAGCTCACAAAGTTGTGGTATCGGATGTAGCCGTCTCAGGGATGCATTTAATGATGTAGAGTTTAAGAGGGTTTCTCGGGTAATTGCCCTTCAAGTCGTCCAGCTTCCTAGGTGAAGGCAAAAGCTGGCCGTTAACGTCCACAAATAAAATACCCATTTCCTCGAAACCATAAAAGAACATTTTTCAAATCTCAAGTGGGCTGTTGCCAGCAGAAAAAAGGAAATGGCCCTTTAAGAAGAAGGGATGTAACATTTGATGGAGATATCAGGAGAATGTAATGAAAAAATCTTTTAACGCTTTGTTTAAATTTGGTTTTTGGGAAGTAGGATTGTGCTAATACAAATGACCTACGTTTGACATTGGAAACTAAATAATATAACAAACTATCACGTCAGAATGTAGAATACAAACATTTAAAATCGGTAGAGTAGTATATTCTTATAGCAACCCTCTAATTAAAAGATTATATCTGTTTTGAGAGCAACATTTAAATGTTAGGGCTTTATATAGGGGAAAATTAATCAAATTGAATATTATTATTCCAAGAGGGGTGGTGAATTAAGTTTTTTTTAATATAGGACTATGTTTAAAAAAGTATTTAGATATCCAAATATAGATATGATTTAAAACACATTTAATATATAATTTAAAATTATTTGATTAAATTAGCAACCCATATTGGTGGCCGCATGGTCTAAGTTGTCACTCTCGCAATATACTAGACTGCCGATTACAGGAAGATCGAGGTTCGAATCTCGTTAGGGTCTCCTGAGGCTGGTTCTCCCTAAATGGTTTTAAGTTATCATTCCAAGCAAATGCAGGTACATTTAATATAATTTTAACCTTTCTCATACTTATTACATTAAAGTAATTAGTACATAGGAATATAGCCTGAATGGGTTGTAAGACGTGGGGATAAAAATTAAAATATATACGTTAGCATCTGCAATGGTAGGCATGCAGACCAACTACAAGTCTTATCTACTAGTGATGGGAAGTTCGTTGTTCAAATCCAGGCAGGAGTTATACTGAGGCTCTTTTTTCTAGGTAGTTTACCATATTTCTTCCACGCAAAAGTGAGTACATTTCATCTGAGTTCTTCTTTCCTTACTCCTGCTTCACTATCGTAACTAAAAAATGACGAGTGGTAGAAAGTGGTGGAGGAAAAAAAAAAGATAGTCATTTGTAGATGTTTTGTATAAAACTCTGTTAGTGAAATAATAATATGGTTTAGGTTTTATCCCTATGATGAATCCACAATTTAAAACGAATGTATTCAGCTTCAAAACAACTCTAGAGTAGTAAGTAAAAACACCCCCCTCGAAAAAATAATACAATTCCTGTTGGTTCTATTTATTTTTTCCCTCCTTTTACTCATCTACAACAAACCTTTTAGAAGGAAGATAATTAAGTTTAACAAATAAGAGGAACGCACCACTCAAAATAGAAATTCAATGACAAATACAATCCTTGCAGATAATTTTTTTAACCACTGCGTCATACTACCTGTTCAGGTTATACACATATGTACTGACTAAGTTAGTGAGCTAGTAATGAGGAAGGTTAGATTTAGAGAGTGTAACCACATTTGCTTGGAGGGAGGATGGAAAATTATTCTGGATAAACCACCCTCAGTGTACCCGACAGACAAGTATTTGAAAACCGATCTGCCTGTAATCAGCAGTCAATTCCAACAAGAGAGTGACGCCTTACAACATACGGCCACCAAAGCAGTTGAGACAAATTTGTCTCAAGAAGATTATAATTGTTGTCATATGATAAATGTGTGTTTGTTCTGTTCACGGCTAGTTGCAATAAACAAGTGTTCCATTATGATAAGATGAATTATCATTCTAACGAGTCACAAAGACACATATATTAAACTATTCTTAATATCAGTTATATTCAGCAGTGTAAGCTCTCTTTAATGCATCAATTTGTGATTTTTCATACAAATAGTCATTAGATTATGGGACTATCTATAGAACTTTATTTTACAAATAATTGTAGTAAAGTATAAAAGTAAGTAGCCTATTATTTACTAAGGCGATTGGCCCTTTTCATTTGGCGTGGAAATTCAGAGCCACGGGAACCAAGGGCTATCTTCAAGAATTGTTGTTGTTTTGCAATTCTCTTTTCGGAAACGGTTTGTTCAAGAATAGAGGCATGTTATTAAGTTAAAATTTTTATATACACACCTCCTCTATAATTTTAACAGTGATCAAATATCGATAAAATTGACATTTTTCAATAGAAAACTGCCGGATTCATAACAAAAAATAAGAAAATGTAACAATTAATAAACATCGATACATTATCTTAGAAGGGGTGTTGAAAATATTAACATAAACATTTCACTCGCTCTCGATAAAACTAATATTTACAAACGTATGATTTTTCCGCAATACCTGTCCGGTAGCTAGCGCCATTTACGGTTTCCGTGATCCACCCGTTCTTGTTGGCACAGAAGGATACTTTGGTCGGTTGTAACGCCTTTCACCCGCCCACCATCCCACACAATAGGGTTTAGACTTGCACTTGACAGGGCCGAGGGCCTTGAACAGGGTCTTACTACCATGCCAGGCTATCCAAATATAGCTACACACACTAATGGAGCGGTGGTCTCTTACCTTACATGACGAAATAAATATTTAGGATGTTTTAAAGCAAGGTGCCTAGAAAGATATTTGGTCCAAAAGGGTATTAGGGTACTGGGGAGTGATGGAAGCTACATAATGATGAGTTACATATCTTGTATTCATCCCAATACATTGTTTGGATAGTCAAGTTTCGTATATTACGGTGGGCAGGATATGCAGAGTGATTGGGAGAATCTAGAATTTTGACTGGCAATCCAAAGGGAAGAGGCCATTGGGAGGACCTACACGTAAAAAGGAGAACCTTAGATTGAACTTGAAAGAGATAGGATGTAATGAGGTAGACTGGATAGAACTAGCTCAAGTTAGGGATATGTGGCGTGCTTTTGTAAGTGCAGCTATGAACTTTCGAGTTCCTAATGCCATAGAGCCAGTAAGTATTGGAGCAGGAATGAGGAAAGTGTTATTTATAGGAAATACCCCTCTTTAGTGAGAGAGAAAGTGGGGATCCATTTTGAAAATACTATGAATATTGTGAATGATTTCGTCAAATTTTTAAAAATATTTATTTAGAGTTTTATGTTCAACATTATTAATTATATCAAATATAATAATATTAAAGTGTATGTTGTTAGATTGACAGTTATTCACACAATTAAAATGATTTAGAATGAAATAATAACATTGTAAAATATATAACATAATTGACGTCACCTTGTTACATGATTTAACAATGTTAATATCCCATTCTAACTAATTTCAAAGTCACTTCAGTTGCCGGCGTCACTTTCGTAGTGGGGCCTGTTTCATAGTCGGACCTAGTTCGCCTCAAGTGCGATGCTATACCAAATACAAGACAACACATACCCAGACCACAATGGAATGGTCCATTTTCATATGCGAGACTAGATCAATCCATTATGGCGAACTCAGTCTGATTATGAAACTGGCCTCACTGAGCTGTCGACTAGGACCTAGGGGTTAGATATCAGATGGGTTTACTAAAGTTGCGGTTGCGTTGCAATCAAATTCAGGTACATTTCTCTTAAATTCTATTTCCCATACTCTATCAGTGTAAATAATTATGTGATTAGTCTGAGCGAGTAATAAGACTTGGTGTGAAAAAAAAACCCGTCATTTAACATTATCAATATCTGGCGATTTTTTTATAATATTCCTTAAAATATTACATTGTTATGTAAAATGATATAGAGCAAAGTGTCATCAACAAATAATAACTGGGAGTTGTCAAAACCACCATAAACTGTAAATAAAATAACATGTTTGTTTATGTGTTTGTGGGTTCGTTTGTGTGTGCGTAGGGGTTAAAACTCAAAAACCAAAAAACCCAGTAGGCTTAAATTTTACTTAGGCCTACGTACTAAGGGAAATTAAAGTCAGGTAAATATATGTTGTTGTCTGCTAGATACTCTATTATTTTGACCGAACTGCTTGTGTATATTTTACACACTAAACAAGGCCTATATTTAGGTTATTTAAAGCTTTGTGGCTTTGTACGAATCCTCTTTAACAAGTATGCATTAAAATTATTTAATCATCATCTAGTCTATAAGGTAGCAAGTTTACCTAGTGCTATTCCATTATGACCATTAGCAGACGTGGGGGTGGCGGGGCTTTGGCAAGTTTCGTTTTTGAGTCTCACAGTTACCTGCCTCCAGCTTCGCTCTACCATACCCCTAAAAAATTATAATACAAAACTTAATATTTACTTAGTGGTTTTTTTATTACCGCGTCTTATTAACCGTTCGGGCTATGCTCTAATTTTTGTTTAGAGTTATTACAGTAGCTTTTAGCTATGTATCTACCAATTTTCAGACATTTAAGATATCAGAAAATGCCCTAAAAGGTAAATTCATATAATAATTAATGCTAGAAGCCATGTGTTTGCTACACGTAATAGTTGATTTTTTCCCCAACCCTTCGTTTGATTTTCTTCCCCAACAAACTTGTTCTGTATAACGGTACAAAGAACAACTGTGCAGAGTTAAAATTAAATTGGTTAATTCATTCAAAAGTTATCAAGAGACATATCCACCACAGACAGACAGACAGACACGTGCAAATCTTTGAAGTTAACGGAGAACTCCTTCGTTCAATAAAACAAACTACATGATTATGTTTTTATTTGTTTTTACACTCTAAACTTGTTTTATCCCTCTGCCACCTAAAAAAGTGCGGGGCCCTCCCAATCAGGGGGCCCCGGTGTGGCCGCACCATCTGTAAACCCCTTAGGGCAGCCTTGGTACAGTTTATAAGATAAGGTGACAATGTAATTCATCGAGGTAATGCTGCCAACTTTAAGGGTATACGGATTATACTTACCTTTTTTGTGTAATATTTTTTTCAATGGTGATTTTCTTAGCATCGCGTATTACTACCCGTTAGGATTATGCGCTTATGTTTTTAAGGATTAGGAAAGTTTTTTAGAGGAAGTGTACCCACATTTGCGTAGAGGAAAAGTAGAAAACCGTTTTGAAAAACCACCCTCACTACACCCGAGATTCGAACCCTGATCGGCAATTTAATCTACTGCGAGAGTAGCGCGTTAGGATTCGTGGCCACTGAAGCGGGATTCAATGGTGATTAATTTATATCGCAAACAAATATATTTTGTTAATAGACATAAATACCCCTTATTACATTCTCTATTACAATTACTCCATTGGTGTATGGGTCAAAAATACACCATCCTGAATCAGGTATGTCAATGGTAACCACTTTGATGATGTTTTTATTAAATATAACACAAAGATAACGTTAAATCAATAATTATATTTGAAGATCTTCTTGGTACACTTTTAAACAAATGTATACTTGATATGATCTTGCGTGAAGCGGTATCCATTAGTCAGCATTACGACCACTCCGGTGCTCAAATTTGCGGTCCCAGGGCTCTTTAGAAAGAACATATTCTAAAACTTCCTTGTCTATGCATTCAACAACAAATCACAAACAAGCTTACAAAAAAAATAAATCAACACATGAGTAACAACATTTTTAGAGCAAAAGGTTTACGATCTCCTAGCTATAAATAAATATATAATGTAGGATGAAAAATAATTCTTAATATTAGGGTGGATATTTATTAACTCATTATTTTATTATTCAAGAGGAGTGGGTTCTATTCTCTTTTAGTCCACTTTCGTCGATGTACGTCAATAAAATTAGGTCAACTGTGGATATTTTTGTTGATACCCACATAAAACTTTATATTTTGTGAAAGAGAAGACTAAGACATATAAAAAATTTGGCATTGGCTTAACTCATATTAAAGTAAATAGAAAATGCCCTGTACACTTGTCTTTTGGTGTGTACGGTGTACGTATGTATGGGAACATTCTACAGGTCACAAATTGCAATAAATCTAGCACAATATGTTTACATTTACTCAGTCTATTATCATAATAGAATACTATTTAAATCCATCTCGATTGGTTAACCTGAAGAAGATTATTTTTCTTCAAAAATGCAGTTCTATTAAAACAATAGAGGAACTAAAGGGGTGTGTGGGTTTTTTAGATTTGCCAAATACTTTCTTGGTTTACCGTTTTTAATTTGTTATTTATGATACAATTTATAAGGCGAAATGTTTAAAGTATGACCAAATCTAGGGATACTACTTTGCGAGAGAAGTAAACACCCCTTCCTTCAGCTGTTGATTCGCACCCAGATAAAGGTGCGTTATTCAAGCTGCGATAGCTACTTACAACTGCGGCTGGAACCACGCGGCTACGGCCGCAACAGATCGTGGCGACTCCAGCCGAAATCAACAGTCAATTTCGAGATAGATGAGAGTACAGATAATCCCAGTTACAAAACCTTTGTGGATTATTTAAGGGAGAAAGACGATGAAATAATTTAAAGGTGGTTGTACAGCAGAAGGAAAATACAGAAGTTGAACACATGTATGAATGCCCTTGTACTTTAGATGTTTTAAATCGTATATAAATGGATATTGGGATACAAACTCACACAGCACCACATTCTGCGAGTGGGTCATTATCACCTCCAATTTTACTTGTTTGAACATTAAAAAATCCTGGACTTCTAGATAGTTCAGTGGTTAGAGCATTGGCGTACTAAGCCAAAGGTCCCGGGTTCAATTCCCATGTCCAGGTGTCATTTTTCAATTTTCAAAATATGATAACAAGATGGAGTAGTTCCCACTAAAAGCATAAATAATAGCTTTGGCTATTTAATTCTTAATATGCAATCCCGTACAATTATTAATTGTACAAATGGCAGTAATATGCCAACTACCGAGTCGCAGATGGCTGCGTTATTTGATAGCTCGTGATATTAATATAATCACATATATGTAGCCGACGATTTCCACACGTCCATCATAGACTCTGCCTTAAAATATGAGTGAAGAATGACCCAGGGCACGGGACGTATCCTGGATAGCTCAGAGGTTAGAACATTGGCCTACTAAGCCAAAGATCCCGGGATTGATTCCCGTGTCCAGGTGTCATTCTTCAATTTTCAGAATATGATATCTAGATGGAGTAATTCTCATTAAAAGCATAAATAATAGCTCTGGCTATTTAATTATTAAAAAAATATATTAACACAAAATTTAATAACAAATACGCAATGTCGCTACAACTCTTGCAGTGTCGCTGCGGCTCTAGCTTTCAGCCTTTAGCCAGTGATACAACTTTATACATTGATGTTTTAAAATAGCTTAATTATATAGTTAGACAAATAAAGTTGAGATTGAACAGCTGTCAGATAACCATTAAAAAAAAGCTTGAATAAAATTATATGTTTAATAATGTTTTAAAAGTAAAAAGCTTCATAACATCTTTTACGACTTAACGAATTTCATCTGGTAGTTACAACGATGTATTCATAGTTTACCTGGTTGCTACTGTCTCTTCTAATATTTAAACATTTTTCATAAATATTTCATTTCAAATAACACGAATAACTAAAGTGAGCACATAAATGTAATACACTTTCTTAACGATCAAACATTCGGCCTCGTGGTATAGTGGTCAGTGCACCTAGCTACAAATACAGTGGTCCCGGTTTCGAATACCAGCTGATACCATGAGTATTTTTTCTCAAAAGTGGATTATCTCAATATTCACCATGGTTTTGCTAGCTAAGCCTAAGTTAGATTTCGTCATTCCTAGCACCATACCTTCATAATCTCTCATCACATCATCTTAGTTCAGGTATGACGTATGTACAACGTGTTAGGGGGCGGCCAGACTGAGCGCGCGCGCTTGAAAGATAGAACTGGTTCTATTTTTCAAGCGCGCACGCTCGACCCGGTACAGTATAGTTTACAGGCGCTAGGCAATATTATTGTGTGTTGGTTCATCGAGTGCTAGGAAAACTTCTCATTTTGACATTTTTATTAATTTTTTATTACTATCGATAGGTTTAGCACACTTTCTGGAAATTGAAAAATCACACCTGGACACGGGAATCAAACCCGGTACCTTTGGCTTAGTACGT
>CABFWB010001611.1:85367-113326 GCA_902151455.1 Timema bartmani
TTGTTTTCTGAAAGGCCTTTTTCCCTACCAGAAATCTATTATATAGTAGGATATTGGTAGGAAAAAAGACCTTTCAGAGAGTAATTCCTACCGTGAATGGAGTTTAGCTACTATATATAATATATCTCCTGATCTAAGCTAGCATATGCTAAAAACAAAACAAAAACAAAGATATTATTCAAGGGCTTTTCCCTGCACTAACTGTTCCACCTCTTCTCAGAAAACACTAACAGAAACATCTATGATCCATATTACCCATTCTGGCGTGTACCTGCTTACATGCATTTGAGCATCCCTTATTTAATTTTAAATCTTTATTCAGAAAAACGAAAACCACGGTTTACGAAGACGGTTTTACGATTTTGGTTTTTCAACGAAGTTTCGACCAGAAACCAATAATGCAGTCTATTCGTTATGTCAAACAAATCTTAGATATGTATTTCAAACAAAATCGTTAGATCCATTGTTGAAAAATTTGTAATTCAATAAAATCACTTAGTAAACTACCGGTACCCTTCATTTGAGGGCTAGGTTCAAAATTAAAAAAGTTCCGAGGTATATCTTATAAAATCTGAATATCAAGTTTAAACAAAATCTGTCAACTCATTTTGGATCCGTGGCCAGGGACAGGCAGATAGACAGACAGACAGACAGACAGGTAGATATGGGGACAAAAATAATTATAACAAATACTTTTCCTATTCACATAAAACGAAAATATTAGTTATAATCTCGAGATTGATTTAGTTTTATATATCTATTATAATACTTTCTATTAATATGAGAAAGTAAAAATTATATTGATTAGTGTAAATATTAGCCTACACTTGTTAACAGGATTTTTACCGCCAGTATTATTTAGGCTGTTTTTAGCCCATGTTTGTTTGTAGATCTTGGAAATGATAATACAAATTTCACATCACGTTATAATTTTTGCATGAATAGATTTTTATGTTTACATAATACATGTATCTTATTATGATTTAATGAAGGGAATATGGCCCTGATCTGTCACATGACTGCAGTATATTTGTTGCATGTGAACATAATAAGTAACTTATAATAAAACATGACACTGATCAGATACACTAAAAAATATTATTCGCATTTGCTCATAGATGGCAGTAGTGTCTCGAAAATATCGTTGTTGTATTTCATATTATGCTCACACAATAATTATTTCAGTTACGGAAAAACAGCTATAGCGTGCGTGGTTAATATAATTTTATTTTGAGAGTATTTTTATCTTCTGTCTGGTCTACCATTGTATTGTTATAATGCCGAAACAAAGGAAATCGCCCTGGTGATTTCTGCTTCGTGTAGGATAGGCTTATAACGAAAACTCTGAGGAAGTAAATCTCTAGAATTACTAAACGTGCATATTCTTTTTATATTCTAGTTGCAAGATTGACGACCAGGACTGAAACTAGCTTTTCACATATGTGCCGTATTACCTGTACAAAGAATTTGAGAATGTGGCTAAATGGGAAACTCAAAATTATGCCTTTTGCTGTAGCTATGGTGTAGCTAAAACCACGTAACCACGTTGACGATTTCTATTTCTGTATGAAAATAATATCATCGATGGGAAAAACGCAAACACAATTTAAATACCCGACCATATTATTTACAATGAGGCCGATTCAACATTGTGCATACCTGCCGGTAACAGTTCGCCCAAAGCATCAGATGAGGGAACCAGTTATGGAGATAGTGCATATGAATGTGTTGTAAACTCTACTGGACCCCTAATTTTGAAACTAGCTAGAAAACTTATGTCAATGTTTACGTTGAGAGGTATTGTAAAAAAGGGTATATGTGACATTAATGTTATGTGGAAGTGTGTCATACAGTGAGATTTTGTTTCTCAGAGAACATCGTAGGCTCGTTCAGCTTCGAAACAAAATGGGGGGTAAAACTGTAATGTCCCAACTTGTAAACCCTATGTTGTTTCGAAAAAGGACGAGACGGCAGTTTTAATATTTTATTTGCATTTTATATTTAAATTCGGGAATTCTCTTTATGTTATGATATTATTTTTAACTATCCATTTTCATTTTTGAATATTTAAGCCCTTCAGGCAGTTTGGAAGTCAATACATTTCCTTTATATTAAATGTGTTTACTGAATGCGTTGGACGATGATACCAAAATGGAAAGAGCTGATTTTGCACTTAGTTTTCGTTCTAAGATAAATACACCCTTTCCTTAGTACGGAGCGGTTGCATTATCCAGCCAACTAGAAAGCCAGAATTCAAACTACTTTCATGTGATAGGTCTATATTGTCAGTACACTCTGGTGCAATCGTCGATGTCATCAGAATTTGAAAAATACACGTGGGAGGAACAAACTCTGACTGTTACACAAGAAGAAAGAGACGCGCAGTGATCGAGGTGGCGTCAAGATGTGTGTTGCTTGTCACCACATATTTAATTATGATATAGTGTACGGTGACTGGCGTAGGGATAGGTCAATTGTACAAGCTGAAGTTGTAAATTGTTATAGTAATAACGTGTACAGAAATATATAATAATAAATTAACATAAAGTTGATCAAAGTATATTTATTTTATAAGTGGGAATTTCCTTATATGATAATCGCGTCGATAAGAGAATCCGAGCTATCCAGGGATAGTTGTTAAGACAATAAGTCGTCTTTACGTAGTGTTTTATAATTGACGACCCATCGAGGGGCCTTCGTAGACTTTTATAATTGGAGCCCAACAGTGGGGATTTCAGCATATAGAAACCTCTTTGAGAGTTTTTCAATCGGTGCCCATCAAGGGGCATTTCTGAGTTTCTTCAATTGCCACCCAACAAGGGTCCTTTAGAATACTTCAATTCACAACCCATCGTGGGGCTCTTTAGGGTTTTCTTCATGTTTCACAAATTATTGTTGTTTTCTATGTTTGTTAGACAGTCAGTTAACAGAGAAGCATAAGGCCTATATTGTGCAACAATAAGAAAATAGAAACAACTATTTACCTGGATGAAATAATGTAATTTTCCACTGGTTGAACCAGAAAACGTTATTTTTCCACCATTATACTATAAAACTTGGTTTTAACGAATAATTTCTTTAAGGCCTTAGATAAAAATAATAAGTGGATTCATTCTGTTCACTGAAGTTTTTCCCAACATAACAGATGCTAAACTGAAATAAGTAATTATTTTCATCAGACCCAAAATAAATAAACCTCTAAAAGATTATGTATTTTAGACAAAGCTACATGATACTAAACTGATAGCTTGGCTTACAATTAAAGCAATAGTGCATAGATTTTTGCTAGCATGAAAGAAGACATTAATAATTATAATATGAATATCTGGTGTCAATAGCATTTTATACTTTCATATTTGTTTTGTTTATTTTACTGATAGTTTGGGAGCTGTGGGGAATGAGTAAGGGGAACATTTTCATCAGAACATACTCACGATGGAAAAGCGTTATCAAAGTCGCTGGGATACCTCCATGATGATAAATTATTGATTGATTCTTTAGTGGGAATGCAACACAGCCTATAAGATAAAAATGTCCATGGCAATCATTTTTATGTATAAAGAATGTACATATTACCTTGTATGATAATATAAATTGACTAATTATTGTATTTTAACATGAAAAAAGTTCATAATGAAGATGTATGGCAGTAAAAATGGCTAATTGACTAAAAAAATTGGTTCTGAGCATACCTTTTGATGCAGATTTGACAAAAAAAATATATAATTTTTGGAATATGAACATCTATTTCACTGCCCCTTATATCCTGGAGTTATGATTTTTGGGGGGTAGTGGGGGGAATTAGTGTTATTTTAATACACTGAAAGTTCCATGCTACACGCAAAAAATTTAGCATTTATAAGTGGGATAGTATAGACTATACTGTAGTTATAATAGTTTAGTGAAATATCATCGGGGAAGAGAGGAGGGCATTGAAGATAATACCCTTAGTATTAAGTTACATTATGAAGTAGGCCAATTTGTATTATTTTAATAGCAAAACTGGATGATATGATTACTAAAGAGCTTTGGTGCGTGAAAGAGGATTATTCCTATCGCCATCACTCAGATGTAAGCTGAGAAGCGTTTGACGCCAAACCAGATCACTCTTAGGACACAATACACCTCTGACGCCGGTAAAAAAGGAATGTTGACCATTGAAACATGAATCAAGCTCTTCACAGCAGTACCGAGATCTAATCTCCGGGGCAATCACCCGGGGTAAAACAGGCGAACCCCGCGTCAGCAACAGGAAGAAGGATCATTTTATTTAATGTACACTCGAGATAACAATGTCTGCCAACAGGCCAAATGTTTGTTTAGACCCCGGTAGTGGTGTTTGTTGGGTTGGGATGTCACACTGTGTCCTAACAATAATCTCCAGAATATGGAGCTGTTAGAGAAGAGGTTAGACTCTTCGGACAAAAACCGTCTACATACAGGCATGTTCAATTTGACTGTTTATTTTACAAATATTGCTAGATTTTGAGGGAATGGATCAGTATAATCGGTACCTCGAAATGAGACGGAAGAAAATAAAGTTTGTCATTTTTGCGCTTTTTATAACTAAATTATTTTCAAACAATATGATCAAAATATTTATATTTAATTTCTACATTTAGATGGCCTTATTTTTTTCAAGCAGTTGTAATGGGTCCTATTGAATTTGAACAATACCCTTTAACTTTACTTAGAACTTCCGTATAAATGCCATTAGATTCATGACATTTAATAAATATTAAGCTTACCGTTCTTAAATTTACGCTTACAATAAACATTGATACTGAATAATTAATTAATTTATATTGACTAAAAAAGTATTTACTTTATAAAATACCAACGTAACAAAGCTATAAGGTTACACAACTTAATTAGAGGCTATCTAAGAACCCGGGGGCAGATCCAGATCATTTTCATAGGTGGGTCAAGTGGGTCATAATTATAAATAACATAGTTACTTACAATGCTAGAGTTCTCCAACATACATCATCAGAAGAAACAGGAACAGACCAACTCAACTGACTTCAAAGAGATAATTTCCATCTTTAAGGATCTGAATATATGCGGTTTACTTAAACATCTCACACCTTTCCTAAACAAACTAAAACACGCAGAAGATACTATGACGAAACTTATGATACTAGCCGAAGCAGCCACCGACTTCTACTTTGGCAGCAATGACGAATAAAGCACAAACTACACTAAAAAATCAAATCAGAATCTTCATATGGAACGCCAATGGAATCTTACAGCAGAAACTAGAACTTGAAGACTTATTAAAAACTTATGGAATTGACTTGGCGCTCATATGCGAAACGCATCTACAGCCAGGCAAGAGACTTAACATAACAGGATATTGTATATACCGAACGGACAGGGACAACGGAAGGGGAGGAGGTACAGCAGTCCTTATAAAAGATCATCTTCCACACTATAGGGCTGTCATACACGATACAGAAAATCTTGAGGCCACAGCAGTGGCAGTCAATACAAAAGCAGGGCACATAAACTTTATTGCTGTTTACAACCCTCCGACTAAGCTCCTACTAAAACACGACTTGGACAGCGTCACGTCATCAGACAACTACTTCATAGGAGGAGACTTAAATAGCAAAAATACAGCTTGGAACAGCCGATTGACAAACAGGAACGGAAGAATACTGGAGGAGCACTCAAATGAAACTGATTACATCGTAATAGCACCAGATACACCCACCTTCTACCCCGCAAACTACCTCCACAGACCGGACATATTAGACATAGTGGCAACCAACTTAAAAATAACCCCAGACACACTTACAGTACTTCAAGAGCTCGATTCAGACCATAACCCACTCCTATGCGAATGGGAAGTGAATATAGAACACCAAACCAACTGGTGGAAACCAACAACAACCACGACCGACTGGAACAAATACAAATTGGACCTACAAGAAGCCCTACCAAGAAACATAGATGTACACACAGAACAAGACATCAACGCGGCCATAGACCTATTTACTACAACACTCCTAGAATCATACAAGCTCCATACTACAACCGTTCAGAAACAACAAGACCTAAGAATTGACCATCCGGAACTAAACTACCTGATAGCCCAAAAAAGGGAGGCGCGTAGGGATTGGCAGAGGCTAAGAACTCCACACGAACGCATTAGATACAATAGACTAAAAGCATTAGTAAAAAGAACCGTCAAACATATCAGGATAACCAACTTTAATACTTTCGTTATTGATACAGCCACCAACCTACAAAAGACCTGGACCATAACAAAAGTTCTCAAAGGGACTTCAAAAAGATCTTACACGCCTGCCATTCACGGGCAACAGGGGATGGCGTACACAAAAGAGGACAAAGCAAAAGCCATAGGATTAACATTAGAGAATCAATTCAAACCTAATCACATACAAAATGAAAACTTCAACAGAGACGTCAGCAGAGCAGTTAACGACTTCATCCATAGACCCTTAGCGGAGTTACCACCCCCCATCACAGAACATGAACTCAGAGCTACTATCAAACAACTCAAACACAACAAGGCACCAGGGTTAGATGGAATAAAAAATGAAATGATGAAAAACACACCTGAAATAGCGATAGCCCATCTTACGCAGATATTCAACGCTGCCCTCAAAATCGCCTATTTTCCAAACATCTGGAAAGAAGCCAAGGTGGTATCCATACCAAAACCAGGCAAGAACCCCATCTTTCCCCAAAATAGGCGCCCAATAAGCTTACTGAGCACGACAGGCAAACTATTTGAAACAATGATACTAAAGAGGCTAAAGCGACACACTGAAGAACACAAGATAATACCGGACTTACAATTTGGTTTCAAAAGTAGTCACTCAACCATTCACCCACTACTAAATTTCATTGAAGATGCTACAGACAGTTTCAATAAACGAGAGTATCTAATAGCCATAATGCTGGACGTGGAAAAAGCATTTGACAAAGTATGGCATATCGGCCTGATTCAAAAAATGATAAACTTCAACTTTCCACGAGGAGCCATCCAACTAATCTATAACTACCTGCACAATAGACACTTTCAAGTCTCTGTCGAGGGCACACTGTCGGAAAAAGTACAAGCAGAGGCGGGAGTACCGCAAGGGTCGGTGCTGGCGCCCTTCCTCTACAACATCTATGTGGCTGACGTACCAACAAAGCCAAAAATGACCATAAGATTGTTCGCTGACGATACCTTAATCTACACCAGGGAAAGGAACCTATTCTACGCTTTCCTGGCAGCCCAAAGATATCTAAAGAAGTTTGAATCCTGGCTCTCCAAATGGAGAATTAAAGTTAATCCAGCAAAATCCACCGCGCTAGTAGTTTCCAGAAGAAGACAGGCACCGCCGGACAACCTTATACTATACGACGAACAAATACCTTTTAAATCTGACGCTAAATACCTAGGAATAATTATAGACAAGAAACTAACATGGGCAAAACACATAAATGAAACAAGAAAGAAAGCACAAGCCGCATTTATTCAACTATACCCACTGCTCAAGGGAAATCAACTAACTCAAAAAACNGGAAACCAACTAACTCAAAAAACTAAACTTACCATTTACAAATCAGTAATACAGGCAATCATACTCTATGGCTGCGTAGGATGGGGCTATGCAGCCAAGACACATATCAAAAAACTCCAGACAATCCAGAACAAGGTACTACGGACAATAACTCGTGTAGACACACGGACAAGGACGGATAATTTACACGCCATGACCAAAATCAAGACGCTAACCAAGATTTTCCAAGAAAGAAGGAAAACGTTCTACCAAAGGGCAGAAATACATGAAAACCCCATCATAAGATCACTAGGCAACTACAACCCTCAAGAACAGCAGTCATACAAACGTCCAAGACTGGAATAGGAACCCAAACGGTATGTAACACGATTAATTTAACTATTTTTTCAATATCAGTCCATGAAGATAAAGGCTAGCGAATGCTGCCTGTAACTCAAAAAACAAATCATCCCTTTCTCAGGTGACCTAGCTTGGCGCTTCTGTCAAGGTGGATATCTTGGGTCGGGAGACAAACAATGTTAATCACGTACTTGTACAAAAAATCAAAGGTACCAATTCATGTTACACTAAGTTCATGCAACGAGGATAAGGGTCTGCGACAGCAACCTGTAACTCGCACAACAAATCAGCCAGGACTCCCCATACTGGTCATTGACTCAAATGGCCAGTGGGGTAGTTTGGGCAACAGGGGAAACCCGTCCATGCTAGAGTTCTGTTTAAAGACATTAAATAGTCTCTCATTCATATTTGATCTTATGTATGTTTTAAACCGTGGTCATCCTCTCCTAATTTTTTAAATCATATAGTTTCTATAAACTATTTGGAGTGACCCTCCTTCAACAATTTTTTGAAAAATGGTTCACTCTAGAATCTATGAGTAGTCTTAACCTTGAATTTGTTTTAAATTAGATTCTTTTATAAGCCATTTAAAGTGTTCCTCACTTAGAAATTTTTTAAATTTGGATATCCCTATAAACTATTTATAGTGATCCTCCCCTTAATTGTTTTACGATAGTTAGATAACTCTGTAACATAATCTTTGAAGTGGTCTTCCACCGACAACATTTTGAAAATTGAATTATTTCAGAAACTAGTCTATTTGGGGTGGTCCTCGCCTGAAAATTATTCAAAATTACATGCATCTAGAAGCTATTTGGAGTGGTCCACCCCTAGACATTTTTGAAATTTGGCTGACCTTGGAAACTATCTAGAGCTTCCCTCAGACTTTTTCTGTCAGTTAGATACCTTTAGTCTATTAGTTATTTGATGCGGTCTTTTCCGGCTAATTTTTGACAATATAAGTCAGTTAGAAGTAATTTGGAGTTTGATTTAAGGCCATCTTTCAACTTCATATTCGATAATATCGGAGGATTTGAAATATATCTGGGGGAGATTTATTACAGGGGGGCAAAGTCCCCACAGTTCCACCGCTCTTCTGTCCACACGTACTCTATGTTCGGTATTCGTGGACGAACCGCTGTCAGGCGATTATTAGTCTTCTTTATGTGTGGTAGTCTACCATCTCTATTCGGAACAAGGTTCGTTACTCGATATGCACGACAAATATTCGTACATGAAAACGAATATTTTTTTCACACACTTGCCTGAGTCATGCCGAGAATTGAATAAACGTGGACGAATAACGAACGTGTGGACTTGGATTAAGAGGTGTCTGCGCATAAAAAATATTATAATTTATCTGTTTTGTATTTTCTTTCTAAAATTTGAACTTTCATTTTATTTTTTGTATTTGTTTTCTAACTTTCACAGGGGGCTCAACTGACCCTTTGACCCCCCCTCCCCCCCATGAATCCACGTCTGTAAGGACCTATACTTAGTAAATAGTAAGACACAATCGCACAAATGTTCTCATATTGTGTATTATGGCTTCGAAGATAATTTTCAAAAATGGGTTTTGAGTAAACGAACCTTAAGCAAGTGTTTCTCATAAAAACCAACACATCATCTTGTTAATTACAATTGTGATTCTTTATATATACATTTTAAATCAAATTGTTAAAATATATTTTACAAATCTAGATTTTCAAAAATAAATTATTTGTAAATTACCTTAAAATTATTTGTTATTTGTAAAAATAATGTTTTCTTATTTATCATGAAAAACTATTTCCAGATTCCCTTTTTGAATTCAATTTTCAAGGACAATTTCCAAATATTATAATTTCTTATATATTGCCGTTAGTAAACTATCCTTGAATTAATTTATTTTAGATGGCTAATAATACATTATTATTGATAATGTAAAATAGTCCTCCGATACCAATTTTGAACCAAATCAATAAAGCAATATTTTAAAATTTTCAAATAAAAATGTATCAGTAAGCATCCTCAACACAAAATTTACCCCCCAAAACATGTAAACAGCTTAATTTATTATGTTCATATCAAACACTCCCCAGATATACATTTAAAGCAAAACTGTTGTAGCCATTTTTAAAATAGTTTCCATTTAAAAAAATAGCTCAGCAGCAAACTTTTATTGAATTTCTTCCAGAAACTTAGTAAACAGTGTTATTTGTCATTTCAAACACTGCCAAAATGTTTTACCCACGAAAAATACAACGGGTTATTTGTCATGTCGAACATTCCCAAGATACCTATTTAAAACAAAATCGTTAATGCGATTTTTTAAATATTTCATTTTTTGAAAAATCAACTATCAGTAAACTACCCATAAATGAAGGTTTACCTCAAAAACAAGTATGCACTATTATTTTTCAAGTTAAACACTTCCAAGATACCCATTTGTAACCAAATTGATATAGCCATTTGTAAAATATTTAAAATTTTTGAAAAATCAATAAACTACCCATATATCAGTTTATACCCCCCCTAAAAAGTATACCTTGTCATTTGGCATATAACACTATTCCCAGATATACATTTTGAACAAAATTGTTAGCGCTATTTTCGAAATGTTTAGAATTTTCTAAGACTTCCCCTTAGTTAATTTCAAAGTACTTTTGCCCGAAAACCAACCATACAGTGCTATTTGTCACACTCATGTCATTCAAATCCTAGACATACATTTTAAACAAACTCGTTATAGTAATTTCCGAAAAATTTGGAAGTCTAAAAAATTACTCAATAATTGAGGATCCAAAACCCTAGCCCTTCAATTATTGAAGGGCTGGGGTTTTGGACCCATGGCCAGGGACAAACTGACAGACAAACAGACTTAGAAACAGATAGAGTGACAGACAAACATACACGGTGAGAGACAGAATTTTAAAATCCACTATTTTGGGTTATTGTTCACATGAAACGTAAAGCTTCATCCTAATCTCGAGATCATATGTTTTACTTTCTCTTAAAAGAGAAAGTAAAAATGAAGTTCATGTTGAGATCGTAATACAACTTGAGTATGTGGACACTATGTAATACATTGCTTTAAAAACTAACTAAATGCTTTTAGTTCCAAATATTTTAAGGAAAATTATCAACATACCAAATATTTACCGAAAAAGCTTGATAGTTTAATTATTTTGGAATTACAGGTGTTATTCAAATAAATTGTAATTTCAATTTAGACTCCATAGAAACGAACTATATCAAAGAAGAAAAGCCATATTGTGATCGATGTTTAGGAATCAACCTATTTAAATTCCAAAGTTTTAAAATCAGGATAGAGCGAATATTTTTACACACATTTGACTAGATCATGCATCACAAATCTTTATTATTTTCATAGTGATTGAACGGTTGCATTAAATTAAATAATATCGTTTGTATCAAGAACATTACAACCATGTGTTGTGACGTATTTTGATATAATATTATCACAGTATGTAGGTACAGAATTTACTAATAATGGTTTCAACTGTAAGTTATGTTCTAAATTCATATAAATAAATTATATATTCACAAATATATAGATGAAACAGAATTAATAGACATTCAATAAAATGGCAAATGATCAAAAAGCAGTCAATGAAAATAAAATAAAGTCGCTTTTAAATTGATGTATACTATACAATATTGTGATAAGAAAGTTCAACAAATGTATATGCTGCGGATAAAATCCAAACTTGGAAAAAGTCAATATTTTCCAGATAATGTTGACTTTATCCAAAATACGTGGATAATAGTAAGTGAGAGGTGAATGAATAATATTTTTCAAAATGTATCCGGATAATATTGGCATTATCTACCCGCAATTGAATAATGTCAAATTTGTAGGGTTGAGGTTAAGTTAGTTAGGTTAGTTGAGTTTAGGATAGGTTTGATTGGTTTATGTTAAGTTAGGCTAGGTTAGATTATGCTAGGTTAGGTTAAGCTAAATTAGATTAGTTAGTGGAAAAGAAAGCATCAAAATATTTCATTTCGAGTGTTGCATTACCAGTGTCCAATTTTAGGTCCCAGATCGAAATCATGTTCCAAATTATAATCCACATCGAAACGTGTTTAGTTTTACAAACAATATTTAACCTAATCCAAGTCTTGTTCGCTAGTGTCAAGATTATCCATATAGAGTCAAAAATTATATAAATTACTTTCTATTTCTCACTGTATCCACTGCACTTAGATAATGTTGACATTTCCCGAATAATATCGAAATCCAGATTTCGCACACTACCCGTAACGTGTGTATGAAATATTCAATCTTGAAAAAAACCCACACAAATGCTGAGAAATTGTGGTTTGAAAGGGAATCCAATAGGTCAATATGAAATAAGAATCTTACGTTCGTTTGGGCATGTTGGGAGGATGAGAGTGGCTTGAGTGATGAAACAAATATATGAAGGTAGAGTGTGTGGATCAAAAGGAAGGGGTGGGCCATGTAGTAGTGATTAAATTTGTGCTGAGTTTTGAAAATAAACGAGAATTTGTGACTCGGTGTATGGATGTTGTTGAAATGAAGGGAGTATGCAAGGCTAGGGAAGTGTGAATAATGTTGGTGAGGATGGATTAAGTACGGAGTTGTTTCTTGAGCTATATGCACTCTTTCTTGCCTAACCCATAAGGGAATGGCGTGATTATGTATGTATGTATGTATGTATGTATGTATGTATGTATGTATGTATGTATGTATGTATGTATAGTATGTATGTATGTATAACTATGTCAGTTCAATGTTCTAAGCTTACCATAATGCTGCGATTTCACTAAATGTAAGGTAAAGAGAATAAAATTGACCTAAATGAGGACTTGGTATCTTACTCATTTAAATGTTTACGTGGTCTTTTAGAATTTATTGGGCACACTCTCTCTCTAGATTAATAAACTGTTTTATTTGTCTACTCTATTAAGGTGGGTACGTAGCGGACGCGAGAAAATGTCGGTGTTTTTGCATATTTTATTTAAACACATTTGTAAGGTCAAAATATATTAAATATTTCTTCAATACAATTATAGAGTTTATTTTTCTCCCCATGGTGACAGTTGTTGAATATCTGTCAAGGATGTCCATGAATTTGGTTTATTTTAATTTTAAAAAGTTTGTCATGACAGATATTCAAGATGTGTTGATATAACCACGTGAAGAAAGCTAGAATCCATGTTAGTAATGAAGCAATAATTGATCTATTTAGCAAAAAACAATAAGTTTTGCTATAAAAACCGCAAAAAACATTGTCCTTTTCCAGCTATCCCTACTTCCCCACCTTAAGTTTCACATTAGTTGGGAACTGAGAACCGTGCAACACACCCAAATTAAATATATTTTTCTTAATACATGATTTCCTATTTTTTTAAAATGATAACCATTTTGAATTAATGTTTTTTAAGCACACACAGTGTATTATAATAAATGCCACATAGATAGTTTTTCCACGTGTGTTGTAGCTATTAATAACAAGACCCGTCAGAAGTTTTAGTGCTCATGCATTCAATCATCTATGCCACATCGAGGCCACACTGGCTGGACATCAAGGTTGGAACTGAATGGTATTAATTTCATTTTCTTGACGTTGACAAAAGGATTTATAGCCCATTTTGTAAGCAGTAATGCAAAGCTCTTTCCCTGTAAGCCGATCTTCAATGGCCCGCCATGTATGGTGCTCGGAACACAATACGACTCGTGTATCACACATGGTTCATTGTTTGATACGATGTTCTTCTGCTCGCATCACTGACTATTCACTTTGGCCAGAAGGCAAGCTATTCAGAAAGGTATTACAGTTAATGTCGGGTATCGGCACACTATAGAACATAATGAGGTCCCTGTCTGGTAATAACGGATGCCGGATACTTCTACAGTCGGTAAGTTAAAGGGGGGAAATTTAACTCAAAACTTGGGGAACATTACTACCGTTACTGGTCAAAATTAAGGTAAATTAAATTAATATGCATCTGTGTGTGTTCGTTCAATATGTGACATGGACATTGTATTTAAGCACTATTTGTATTGATATGTACTTTTGTTGCTTGAAATATTCAATTTCTTATTCTTTCAAATTAAATAAACATACTTGGATCTTTTTAGAAAGAAAAACATAAACGTTATTTCTAAAAACTTTATTCGATTTATCTAATACAGTAATAATATACGTCTCTAGTTCAATTTAATTCAGCTGAATTATTTGAAGGAGGTAATAACTATATATATATATATATATGTATACATATTTTTAATTAAATGAAGTGTTTTTGTTTTTAATTTCAACCAAATACCAATACGCTTATTTAAATAAGTTCTTTCAAAAGCCACTATAAACTCGAGATGATATCAAAACAATTTTAAAACACTAGTCTTAGCTAAGCAGGAGTGAGAAAATCAGTATATACAAAACGATAAATTTACAAGAAAGAAAAAAAACAAAAAATTAGGCTGCTCGAAACCAAGTTGCTTAGGAAGATATTTAATCCAAGAAGGTGTAAGGATACTAGGGAGTGGAAGGAGCCACACAATGAGAAATTAGATACCCTGTACTCATCACAAGACATTGTTAGGATAGTCAAGTATCGAAGATTACTGTAGGCAAGACATGCAGCGTGAATGAAAGATTTTATAAACGTGTTCAGGGTATTGAATGGTAAAACCATCGGGAAGAGACTATTGGAAAGGCCTAAACCCAGATGGGAGGATAACATTAGAATGGACCTGAAAGAGATAGGGTGTAATGAGGTGGACTGAATAGAACTAGTTCGAGATGGGGATAGGTGGCATACTTTTGTAAGTTTGGCAACGAACTTTCGAGCTACTGATGCCATAGAGTAAGTAAGCTTATAATTATTAAATTAAGTAAGCATAAAAAGCTATAAATATTATACACAAATTAAAATAACAATTTTTACTATACATGCTGATGATTTCAGTTAATGTTTTAAGCACCGCGTCTTATGCTTTTAGGAATTAGGAAGGTTAAATTTATAGGAAGTGTACTCGAATATGCATGGAGTGGAAGGGAATTTTGTAAAAACCACCCTAAGTACACCCGACCAAGATTCAAACCTCAATCTCCCACTCATCAGCAGTCTAGTTTGCTGCGAGAGTAGTTCTTTAAACCATGAGGCCACCGAAGAGGGTTTCAGTTAAGTTAAAGTAGGAATATTACATTTGTTTTAGTAATCTAGAAGATCCAACTGGGACTCCAACCCAGACCAACGATACAAGATGAGATTGACTGACTTAAAATCTGTTACGAATTTTACAATATTACTAGGTAATGAAAAAACGTTTTTATTTACAGTAGGTGGGTTTTACGGTTAATTTTTATTTACGAAAACTCCCAAATTATCAGTTCGTTCCCCTGTGGATACTTTCATGAATGATATCTACATGTAAACAAAACAACGATATTTGTTCATTTATTAAAAATAGAAAGCTTAGAAATATCAGAAAATACTGAGCGCTACTTTTGTGCTAACCCAAATCGCGTTTATTAAAATTATTGGTTTTTCATTTCAAACTGATTCATCCCCGTGCCTGCAGGTATCTATCTATCGCTTTATCAACTCTTTTGGCTCGTCCGTGGACAGCAGCACGTGATAGGTGTACATTTATGTCACAATACCCCACGCGCCAACCAAATCCGAGCATAAAAAACGATAAAAAGATGTGAATTTAGTAAATATATTTGATCATACGATTCTTATTAGTAATTTTTTCCCGGATTAAATTTACATTTTCTCGAAACTCAACATCTAAGTAATCCGGGGAATTCCCAAATCATAAACTTTAATACTGAGGATGAAAATTCCTCAATAGTTTCCTCCTCCTAGCCTTCATCCCCGCAATTCAGCAAAAGCACATAAAAATAAGAGACAGTAAATAAAGCCTACGGTCTTCTTTGCTAGGACAAAGGAAAGGAACGAATGTAGATCATTTTAATCCCGAAGAATCCACCGAAATATCAAACATGTAGAGAATAAATAGTCTGTAGAGCGAGGAATAACATAAGATTTATGTTAGCCTAGAGTCGAAGAGAGAACCAGCCCAAAGACAAATAACATTTAATCCAACGGGAAGATAAAGAGGGTACAGAAAAAAAAAACAGGTTGAATACTGTGTGTTTTCTTATCTCACATGGAGTGGTATGGTAGGGGAGGTTCGGCGCGATCCTCCCCTCACTGACATATCTCTTCCCAGAGCTGCAACAAGAAGCTCACATACAATGGAATCTTTGATAAAATAAAGGATTACCTGTAACGAATGTTCTTCTAGAATAAAGTGAAAACCAACTACTAAATACCGAGAGTTGTTTATTCATCTGAAATAACACAGTTTTGGTTAAAATTATCTCCATTCATTTATACAATTTTCTGACAATAATTCAGTTTAACAATCAGTAAGACCTTTTAGGTCAGTCGGTTGTTCGTCGGGACGGCATGGTCGAAAACAGTATTTTGAGTGAAATTGTGACTTTCTCTTTTATTGAAATAAATTAATGGCCTGTGCTGAGTATTTTGCTTGTTATATAACTTAGTTTTACTGTGTTTTGATACAACCACTCAATTCATAAAGTAAACCTTCAGTTAATGTAGTTTAAAATGGCTAACTGGGAATATTGTTTCCTGGTAAATAATAATATATTTTTATTTTTATGAATATAAATCATATTTTGATTTTTGAAATTTTTAAATTAAAACAATTGTCTGAACAATTTTGTTTAAGACTTTATAATAATTTTTTTTAGGAAAACCTACTTAAGGTGAAAACCTATTTACCCATTTAATTGCAATGCGAATAACGGTTTCTTTTTATTAACCTCAGTTCACATCATCTACGTCTTTTCACTTTATTCTTTTTTATAATATATTCTATTATTTAAAAAATAACTAACATAATGAAAATAAATAAAACTCTTTTTCACTCAAGACTGAAATTTCATCCATGGGGATTGCCAGGAGAAGACTGTGTGACCCTCTCTCTACACGCTCCTGCACAGTTCTAGTTTCCGCAGACATCTTTTTCAGAAGATCTCCAAATGGCACAGGCTGCACTTTAGAACTGCGCAAAATCTTCGCGGTGCAAACTAGTTTGTGCAAGCAAGTCTAGTGGGAGAACTGAGCTTGCGGTGGAAAGGTGGGGGGGCTTCAAGATTGTACCATAGAGAAAGGGATAAGTGTACTTATTTCGTTATGATTATACCGTGAATGGTATCTTAACAGACGTGTGCCAAACCACCAATATTTGTGCCTTCGCACCGGAAACTTTGTGAAACTGGAGCGTTCCATGGAAACATGCCATGATACCACTGTAAACTTCTGTTAAAAAGTTTGTTCACAATCTCTGCCTTTCATCTATGTACCATGCTGACTTACATTCATCAACGGAAATGGTTTGTTCTAGTGATCCTTATCCCCCATAGCTTTGTCAATAGAGTTTGGAATTACCCTGTAGAACAATACGGTCTTAAAATACAAAAGTAGGTATACAAAGTTTTAATGAAATTGTATGAAATAATTTCATTTTCAAATGTTTTTCTATATGCATTTCAGAAATTTTATTCTAATTTAAATATTTAATTTTAATTTTTTTAATCTCCAAGAATTTTTTTAATGCTATCAATTTCATTCTTTATTTTAGTTTTTGAGTGTCGAACGTTAATAGCAAAACATTTTTAGAATGTGGAGTTCTTAATACGCTTATAATTACTAATTTTTATACACATTTTTTTTTTGGTATAGCAAGTTTGACTAATATAAGTTGAAATTAACTATTTGTAAACATTTGGCTTGGCAGAGGGACTTTTTTTTCTAAGAATTTGATCTAAATTTTAGAATTTTACTTATATTCGATGATCCTACAAGTGTTGGTTAATTATTTTTGCTGCATTTTGAGTAATAAAAATGTTACTTAAGCTATTAAAAACTTTGACCACAGGCTCCTTGTTCATTTGATATTTATATAATTTATTATTTGAACTAAAATTACTAGTGAACTGAATATAAAATGTAGATCGTTATGTCTAGAATATGTTTGACAACCTTAATTAGAGCCTTGTTGCACAGAGCGTAGAGGAAAATTACTCGTACTATCGGCAACTTCCTTTAAAACTACCTTTCTCATCCATATTCCTTAGATTTTTTTTTGTTATCACTGAGTCTTACTACCCTTTCGGGCTATAACGCCTAGGTACTAAGCACGGTACGGATTTTAGGGATTAGGAACGTTATATTCAGATGAAGTTTATCCGTATTTACGTGATGAGAAAGAGTGGAAGACTATTTTGGAGAAACCACCCTCAGTACAGCCGACCGAGATTCGAACCTCAATCTCCCTGTCATCGGCCGTCTAGTCTACTGTGAGAGTAGCGCATTAGACTATATGGCCACTGAAGCGCGTTTCCTTAAATTAAGCCTTTTATAATCTTGTTGCTACACGTGATATACATAATAATTTACAAAATCCATCAAAGGCGTAAGACAATAACAAATGATTTGAAATATTTGTTCACTGGGATAAATATTTTGTAAAAAATTCTTTTGAAAATAAATATATATCTGGTATAAATATTGCTAGTTACTCCAGAGCTTTTCGAAATCTTTTGATGATCTCATTTTTAAGTTTGTAGTCACATTATCTTATCAGGTCCTTAAATTCATACATAATAAAATTTATACACTTTTATATTCAAATTGTAATAATATCTTAGTATTGTTTTAGCTGTAAAGTCGCAAATTGTTGCAACGCTCTTTCCTTCGTTTTTTACGCAGACAGACCAGAGTCTTTACTCGGGCGTCAAGGATCGGTAAACAATGGAGGGACAATAGAATGGTGCATTGCATGTGTAGCTTATAAGACATTCGAGAAGGTAAGAATTCTCTGTTGCAAGGGCACCCATGAGGGTTTTCCAAATAGAGGGGGGATTGGAGTCCTATCTGCCGTTGACGGAGCAAACCCCCCCTCCCCCTCTTTCCTCCTTGAGATAGAATTTCAGGAATTTAGCATTGAAGGAAGAATTTTAGAGCATCTGAACATAACTTTGAGCTAATCCTATGAGTTTCAAGAGACTATTATCGCAACAACAACAAAATGTTGCTGAAAAATTAGCAAGCAAAAAATAAAAATTTAATTGCAGCCGAACCTATTGAAAGGAACCATTATATTTTTCACAAATTTATTGAACAAAACAAAATTGAAAGAAATCTGTTGAACAAATAATGGGAGGAAATCTACTTTTTATAAAAAAAAATTATCTCTGATAGCTTGTATATTGATTATACAAAGTTGTTAATAGCAAATTGCAGCCAAATTACAAATACATTTTTTATGTTTTTATTAAAATTAACAAAAATAAAGTAAATATTGCAGAGTGTAAATGAGGGCTAAAGGCCCTCTTATCACCCATTTATAGGTGCCTATACTTTGATGTATTGTATGTCTTAGTGAGCGGAAGCTCAACCCATACTCTCAACTAAAATCTAGTGATGGTAGCACGCCTAGAAATGGTAAATTTACACGAAAACTATTGCACGTGGATCATTTCTCATTAAACATTAATGGGGATAAAGAGTCAATAGAGGTTCCTAATACTGAACATTTTTGAAATATTCAATGATATTTGGATAAAAACTGCTTTGAAAAGGCCCTCTTTGACCATTTTAGAATGGCGTCACAGCGGAATATTTAGAGTAATCATTCAAATACGAATACACTGCCCACATTTCTGGAATATCGTAGGTCTTTCTTTTCCCTTTTTACTCCCATACTTCTCGCGCGCGCGCGCACACACACAAATACAGATGCGAGCCGGGAGCTGAGTTGGGCGGCCTAACATGATGAACGCTCTTAACTCGCGTGTGATATCGATTGGGTCGCGTAATTACTTTGCTCAGAGCAATAATTACATTAAATAAATAATTCATTAATATTTTATACATGATTTTAAGCTAATAATAAATCTTACATCCACATTCTCGTGAATAATAGACAGGAAATAGTAAATAATTAAATTTAAAACCATGAGGTGTACGATCTCCAAGCGAGATTTGTACCAGTTATTACTATGTAATGAATACTATTATTATATTATAATACCTGGCTAGTGGGTGTTGATGGTAATACTTGGTCACCGGAACTAGTTAGTCCTTATTCTACTATTTAAACTCAAAATTTCTCCTACCACATTATATATATGTTAATTTATTTTGGTTAACACTGACATACCTGCTTTGGTGGCAGTATGGTCTAAGGCGTCACTCTAGTGTTAGACTAAACTGACGATGACAGGGAGATCAGGGTTCGAGTCCCTTTCGAGTGTACGTAGGGTGGTTTTTCTAAAATGGTTTTCCACACAAATGCGGGTACACTTCTTTTAAATATAACCTTCCTAATCCCTAAAACCATTCGCGTGATTAATACATGCGTATAACCCAAACTGGTACTAAGACGCGGTGCTAGTTTTTTTTCACTAGCCCATATTGGTGGGCACGCGGGCTTTGTCGGGCTCGTCTAGTCCTATTATCCTTTGACGAGTATGTTGGTGTTTGAATCCCAATTAGTTGTAGGCCTACTAAGGGTGGTTTTATATATGTTGTCTGCCCTTATCCCTTAGAAAATGTGGGTACATTTCCTTTAAAACAAAAAGATCATGACAATTCTAATCCGACAGTTCCATGATACGTGTTAATAGGGTTTAACACCCCACAGTTCTTCAACCGTTGTGAAGTTTCATTTATAATAAAATGCTTTCCGATTAACAGTAAGATACATCCACACGAGAGTAACTTTTTTTTTATATCTAGGAAGACAATAGTTGGGAAAGATTAAAGAGTGCAAAAAAAAAAGGCCCTGGAAAGTAATTTCAAGAATGTCCCAGTTTCATCTGCGTGGAGTAAAACACAGGATAACAGTTTCGTTCCCCTTGCTCCCTCTGCGACCCAGCTTGATTCCATCCTCCCCTTGCCCCACGACCGGCGGGGGAATTTGTCCCCATAGTTTGAACCGGAGAGTTGAATTGGAAGGAAAACACTGCGATGAAGAGAGATAAAGTGATGCCTCTCCCTTCTCTGTTTCAACATACAATAGCATTTCTCGCTTTTTCAGAATCTAAAATAATTTAATTAAAACCGCCAGGAGGCAAATAAATGAATGGGGGGAAAAAATTACCGAAATGATGTTTTATCAAATTATAATATCAATATAGATAAATTATAAATTAGATTTTTGTTTCCATTCAAGCAATAAGTTGACTTTTTTCCAAAGTTTTCACAGTACGCTTTAAAGTGGGGTTTACACGGTCATGTTTTACAGGTGCCAGTCGTTACTCGCGTGCCTATATTACTGTGTAAACCTCTATTTGCATGCAAATTCAAGAGTTTGCATGACGCATGTTATGCTTGCACGAATAATTTGGCGCCAGTAGGTAACTTTGACGTCAGTTGTACTTGCAAGTGTAAACCTCAATTGGTGCGCTAATCACACACTTGCAGAAGGACAGGCTCAGTGCATTGCTTAGAACAGTTATTTATTCATGTGATGAACTAAACTACCCAGCAAGGTAATCTTTACACGTTATTCAAAAATGTATGTGATCCTTTACTTGCACGACAGTTGGGCTGGCATGGCTATTGGCGCAAGATTAACATGACAATGTAAACAGGCCTTTACTGTATGGAATCGGAATAAGCTTATTACATTTTGAAAATTTATAATGGCTGCCAACATTTATGGGACTACTAATCTGTTCAGCGAGGAAACACGGGATGTTTGGTTACCGGTTACATCATATAAATTATAGATTTGATTTCTAGCAGCTATCTTATTGTCATATCTAACTTACCCGCATCAATGTGCACGCCAGCTAAACGCCAAGCTCTTTTAGTCTGGTGCGCTGATCATGGGGAAGTGGGGGTGGAAATCCACCCAATCGTATTAAGGGTGGTTTTCCTGAAGGTTTTCATTCCCTACCACAACTTAAATATCGGTACATTTCCTTAAGCTCTATCTTCCTCCTGCCTAAAGCAGGGTTGACACGGTTAGAATATTCTAGGACCGAGCTATCAAGTGAAGTTTCTTTGTTACCAGTGAAGGCGGTATATTTTAAGTGTACCTTCACTTTCCACCATATTTAAACGCAACTCAGTCCAAGTACGCTGGGATGAAAATTGATTATACTCTGGTTGTATAACGCTGTCAGAGTGCATTTGGATTGGGTGTGTCTGTTATAGCTGAAACCCGAAACCGGCCACTTCTTGAATTGGCTGGACCCTTCACAAATTGGCCAGCTGGTCTAGTCAAATCGCGAAATTTTGATGAGTGGGAATTTGAATTCGCGTTATAGCCAGTCAAAGTGCGAGTTGATCACGACAACCTTGCCAGTGACTGGAGTTCTGGATAGTATGACCCAACACAATGCCAATCAACCTAACATAACATAACATTACCTTACCTAATATAGCCTAACTTAACCTAACCTAATATGTCCTAACTTAAACTAACCAAATCGCTAGGGAACTCCAATTGTCATAACAGCTAAGGCTGCAAAAAAAACCCAACAAATTTAAGGTAAAGAGATAATAATATAAGCCTAACGAGTTGTAAGAGGTGGTGCTAAAAAAAAAGAAATAAGGAGGCTTCACAGTGTTAAGAACATTTTGTTCATATGTTATCTGTGATTTGTTAAATTTTCAGAAAATGCAAATAATTACACATAATAATATAAAAGTGAGATAAATAGAATTATTTACTTTGGCCAGTTTCCTATGACCATATCTAAAAGTTGCCAGCCAAAGCACAAACTTCTAATAAATAATTAAATATTAGACTTCAGGCTTTGACACAATTTAAATAGCGTCCAAGCGTACTCTGACTGCGTCAACCCAGCTTAACCAATTAGTGTAATAAAGTGTGGATAGCTCGGATATATAAGACTTGGACGAAAAAATGAATATTTACAACTTAGTGGCAAACCACACACCCAAGGGAGAAAAACAATCTTCATCTTGTGATAAATATACGTAATAACTAATACTTCAATTTCGATTCTTTGATACATCTATACTCTAGATTCTTATTGCTATTAAAACAATAGAGAATCGTTCTTAATATTACGATTTTCAATACTTCGATTCTTAGCTTTCAATAAAAGTACTGGCAACCAAGGAATCGGCAAAATTCAGAATGAGTATTAATCTCATTTTAGTTTAGTTGCTGTTATTGGACTGTGTGGTGGTCTTAAAAGAGTTGTGTTTTTAACAGTACTTTTTTTTAGTTGTTTATAAATATTAGATTCAGTGAGGCTTTATTTGTAGGTAGAAATACATGCTTACTATCGTAATCGCTAAATATTTTATCAACTATGTACAATAAGATTTAATACTTGGTAAAACGGATATTTTTCTTTGTTAAAACTAAAATTGAATGCTTTTTTTTACTACATTTTCTTTGCTACGCCAAGAAGTTGAAAAATACGTTTTCATACAAGGTTGGATGATTGGAAAAATGATGAAATAAGAAATGTTCAAGAATCAAAATCGAGGATAGAAAAATTAAGGTTGAACTTAAGAATTGATATCGATAATTGGAATCTAAAAAAACAGGTATCATGACATCTCTTTCTACTAATAAATACTGAGCAAATAATTGTTCTCTAAGTTTGTAGTTCAAACTAGTATTTTTATTGTCCTATTTGACAAATATTAGAGTTAATAGGCCTATCAGGAAATATTCTCTAACACAATCTTGAGGGAAGATCTTTGGCAATGATCTGTATCAGGTGGTCACTAGCCTAAATAATCTCAGGGTTAGTTAATACTGTGTTAGGATATGAGTTAATATTTGGTAGGTCATTAGTGTTATAATTTCAAACATCATGGGTTTGTTTTTATCTGCAGGTATAAGTTTACAAAATATAGTATCAGAATGAATTTATAATATGATATATTTACTTCCACGAATTGTGTGTGTGTATCTCTGTGTGTGCATTACGTCTTATTACATGTTCGAGCTCTCTCTTTCTCTCTCTCTCTCTCTCTCTATATATATATAATATATTAAGAAGAACATTTTAAAATTTATTTATACTATGCATGTCAGTAATTTCAAACTATAATTTAATATTTAATTTAAATGAACAATTATTATTTCATTTAGTTTTATATTTATTATTTAATTTAAATGCTCAGTTTTTATATTGTTTTGTTATATATATGTATATATATTTATTTATATGAAATAAAACAATATAGAAGAAGAATAAGAAGAACTATTGCGGTACTAATATATATTAGGGTGGTCCTCAGTTATATAGGGAAAAAAAGAAGTTATTTTACTAGGTCTTACCCTCTTAATCTGTTCATTTATTAGAGTTAATTTATATACTAAGATTTCAGCTCTATAAGAATATATTTAGGGGTAGCACAAACATCACAAAGATTAAGCAAATAGCCACTATTTGGAGAATATATTAATAAAGTAACTTTAACAGCATAGCTCCTTAATCAACAAAGATATCTACTAGCAACACTAAATAGCAGGCACTTTAATTTTTGTTGGCATTCAATGTTTCACTTTTAGGGTTGGAATATTGTGAACGGTGCTGTTCTACAACTTGTAAAATATATTGATTTTGATCTTCTGATGTGGTAATGGCTGTGTTGAAATCTTGCATCAAGGATAACCCTCTTTCTTCGAAATCGTTGATGGCTGGAAGGACATTTACAATATCCAGCGCTGCTTTTAATCATCACTGTTATTCCAATCTGATTGAGGTTCCTTCAAGTGTGACTGTGGAAAAGCGAGGATTTCAAAAATTTGTTTTGTATTGGCACCAACAAAATCCTTTATAGAAATCTTCTCGACTGACTCATCACTTTCCATCTAAACTCTTTTCGATAAATCATATGATATTTCTTCCCGTACTAGCATCGATTAGCACATAATATTCTTTTCTTCTTCAGAAACGAATGAATAATAAAAGTCCAAGCCAACAAGTTCTTTGGTAACATACCACAGGTGTCATGAAAATGATTTTGCTGCTGCAGTTGAAACTTCATGATCAATGTGGATGAATTTAGAGCTCTTTTTCATCAAGCTAATGTCATTTTGGAAGGCACTAACAATGTCTGGATCTTTAAGCCACAATATGATGTACACAACCAATCCAAATATAATTAAACGGCAAATTCCCTTTTCTTATCCTCATCGGTGTTTAAACTTTTGACGAGACATGACAAGTTTAAAGGAATAAATGAGTCTTGCAATCCATCTTGCGTGATGAAGCGCTCCAAGTTGCAAGATTATTACAACGCATGATGGTATAGTTACAATTAATATGAGTGAAAGCTCAAGCAGCTCCCTGTAATCACTTCTTGATTGATGTTATTCAAGTTGATTCAAACAGAAGGTCTCAATTTATTCCTCGTAAGGGTCAATTCGGAACTTAAGTTCTTCATAACTAATCAAAGTATGGTAAACAGAACAATCAATTTTGATTAACTGAGCTTGAAACCACTAAAATAAGGCAATATCAGGTCCTGCAGATTTAGATGATAGACATTCCGAATAAACCTTATCTATAATTATATCAAGAATGTGATGTCGACAAGCCAAGTAGAGGAGGTAACATCCTAGCTTCTGCTGCAAGAGAGTGCATGTCCCATTGAGTCTTCCAACATTGCTAGCTGTTGTATCAAATACCATTGCCTTTACTATATTTTTCATATCCCACTTTTAATTTAATCCATATACCTCATTGTCTAGGTTTTTTACTATTCTGTACTCAAATTTAAGAACCCCAAGAAGTTTTGCTACCCCAGCACCAGAAACAATAATAGGAATATGGTCCACATTTCCTTTCCCTGTGATACTTGGCAAGATCTTTCCATCCCAATGACAGCTAAAGGCACAGATTGTGAGAATGTCTCTCGAATCTCAAACAGTGCTAGGTCACGATATTTAATTCGTGCCCTGCAGATTGACGATTGATTTATAGACAACTCTTTTACACTTTGTCCAAAATCTTTTGCAGTTTAAGAATGTTATGAAAATGTAAGTAGCCTGTCTATCCGAGGTCTTAGCTCGATCCAGAGTTGCAGCTGTTTCTCTACTGACCACGAAAGCTGGCCGAATTAACTTTTGTTGTTTTGGAGCAGATGGCTTATCATCCCCACTCCATTTAACCTCCCCTTCAGACTCTGATGTTTCTGTAACATCACCTGAACTGTGTTAAATATGTGCAAAGGATGCGGTTGCACACACTTGTTACGGATCTTGATCACCTTTTTTTTCTATCTTGTATTCTATGTTTACTTTGCTCCAAACGTTCTTCTTTTTCGGGGAGTAGATTTTAAGGGCTCACAAAATACCTACAAACCAACAAGACATATAGTTTCAGGACGTAGACTAGCTTGGAAATCATTCTCCCTTCCCCCTCTCTTGGTACTTGACAGACAAAAACTACTGTATAACAAGACAAATAATTAATCTATAAACAGTTAAACACGCACAAAGAAAGACAAACACTACCCCACGCGTGCATATAGAATGTGGAATGTGGAATGTGGAAATACAGTACTCTCAACATTAACTACGAAGGGTTGGAAGAGGGGGAGGAGAAAGGTGTGTGACGTTGACTGCATGACTCATCACATAGCTCATGTGGAAATCAGGTCGTTGGCAAACTATTCAAACTTAAGGCCCGCCCCACATTGGACGCAGGGCAGGCGCAGCAAAGGCAGACATAGCACAGGAAGAGGTTTCTGCAAGGCACCGCACATTGAACACAGTCCTGGCAGAGGGCAGGCATAGGAGAGGAATAGGTTTTTGCAAGTCACCGCAGATTTGAATTGATTCGGGGAGCTTTCACCCAGTGGTACAAGACGTGATATGGCGTGTGAATTAAAGGAACTTCTGCTAGATTTGGATTTCGAGTCAGACTCTAAATTAAATAATTTAATTTTACTCTACTCGCTTCGTAAAAAAAGGAAAAATACGAAAATTGTAATTTACTTTATGCGCAATGTCTAGAAACATCTAATTCTTCTAATGGGTTATACAAACTACTGTAGATTAATTTCACTAACTACAAAAATCTAGAATATTACACTTAACGTTCGAGTAATTCAGTTCAATAGCAATCTTTTCCCATAGCTCATCTTTCAGCTTCGTCCTCATGTAGTCTGGATTGCTTGTTTCATATAATAATGGATGGTCTTGAACTAATGAATAAGATGTTTCATCATAATATACTAAAACTACTTGACAGAGGCGCAGAGGACACAGGAAAAATGTACGTCTACGACAACCAGAGAGAGGCGTGAAAGAGTTATCCCTACACTGCACCTGCACTCTGTCCAATGTGCGGTAACCCATAAGAACACGTGTATTACAGATGTTCCTCTTCCTCGCCTGCCCTGCGTCCAATGTGCGGCGGGCTTTACGTTTGATTCAATCGGTGCTGTAGCCAATCGGGGATGGCGTAAAGTATAAAGATCCTCAAAGACTATTAACAATATCGTAAACAAACAACGTTGTAGTAGACAATGTTATAGAAGGTCTACTGTGTATGAAGAAGAATAAATTTAAGGGGTAAGATTGAATAAATTGTAATTTTGAATTTTGGGGACAGCCTTAATATATATACATATTTAATATATATATAAAATAAAACATTATAGAAGAAGAAATATATAAATATTGTAGTACCATTATATATATATATATATACTTCTCTGATATTGTTTTATTTTATATATATATGTATTATAAATATAAATTATTAAATTATTATTATATATAAAATAAAACAATATAGGAGAATAAGAAATATTTTAGTATCTATATGCATACATGTATCTATACATAAAACAATAGAGTAACTGATCATTTAGATAAAAATAAATGGTACGGCGAACCGCACAGACTTTCTCTCTCTTTCTATAAACTCGTAAGATTTCTGAACGGAATAATGTACATTGTATCATCACCACTCCACATAAGAACACGCATAAAATAATATACAATGATATAGAATCAATGAGAAAAGAGGCGCATCTTTGTCCACCTAAGAA